>JANHFR010004394.1:103778-118996 GCA_032468015.1 Mimophis mahfalensis
AGGGAGGGAGGGAGATGACAATGAGCATCTCCTCCATATTCAAATCAACTCTGATCTGAATAGCTCTCTACTTTTTCATGATGTGTCTGAGGTTCGGATTTCAGAATTTTGTCAAGAATTTGACACCCAATGGAGATATCCACTGCCTACAAGAGGATGTGGGCTGGGATGAGAGAGGCTTAACCAACCATTTACAATGGGACTCAGGTGAAATATTAGATGGGTTAATTTATAAGACACACCAGAAACTTCAGTTGCTTTAATCCAGATTGCTTTGGGCTTTGAAGGAAGAATTCAAAGAATTGTAGGAAAGTACACCAGAAAGGAAAGATGCTATTACTCACTTTAATTTCCTTTCCTCTCTCTCTCAACCCACACATGATGAGATGAGCAAATGCAGACATCTGCTGATTGCCCAAATAAATTACACTATTGCATACAAGACGTATGATGATATTGTAGAGAATCTGGCCACCATGCACCCCACCAGCACAGAGATACGTATGCATACACACTGTCAAAAGTGTCAATAAAATGTTGTATTTGTGAGAAGGGGAAAAAAATGCCTTGTAAAGTTCAAGGAAGTCTCAGCTCCCAGTGGCTTCCAAACTGGGATAATCAGAAAGTAAGCCAATTCCCAATGTAGAGAATTATATATTGGCATTCTTGTCATCTTACAAAGACAGTCTGGTAGCCAAAGGTGGCTACATGTCTTAGTACATTCTGCAATAAATGGCAGTTTCGTCGAACCATGCAACCTTTGCAGATATGTTATTCCTACAAACTTGTCCTCCCTTCTCTTATGGTTGAGGCCATTGATGGCTGACCTTTATAGTAAGGGCCAATGGCAAAGTATAAGGTAAAGGTAAAAGTTCCCCCACATATGCATGTTAGTTGTTTCTGGCTTTAGGGGTTGATGCTCATCTCCATTTCAAAGCCAAAGAGCCAGCGCTGTCTGAAGACATCATGATGGTTATGTTGCTGGCATGACTAAATGTCAAAAGCACTGTTACTTTCCCACCAAAGTGGTCCCTGTTTTTCTACGTGCATTTTGAACTGCTAGGTTGGCAGAAGCTGGGACAAGTAATGGGAGCTCACTCCATTACACAGCGCTCGGGATTCGAACTGCTGAACTGCCGACCTTCTGATCAACAAGCTCAGTGTCCTAGCCACTGAGCCACCATGTCCTTCTATGACAAGGTATACTGAAGCTTATCTGTGGATTTAGATGTACAGCATTCAGGAAGACCCTTTGTGTTCTCCTTTTTCCCTTCCCTGGAAATGGGGACAATTGAAGCTGGTCTCATTCAGCTACATAACAGCATTTCTGCCCATGCTTCTAGCTGGTTGGGAATCCTTCAAGATGTCAGTTCTGGAGGATTTCAACTTTCCTTCTGGGGAGATGTCAGAGGTGATCCAAGAATTTGTGACTATTGTGAGAATTATGGGCTTACCCCTAAGCCCATGGTCAATAAGGGTAATAGTATGTGGGGATGATCTTGGGGGACAGGGAGAAGAAAACATCTCAGAAAGGACCCCCATTAGTTTCTTGAACTCTAAAAGAATTATGGGGGAGAGGGAACAATGTACTTTCAGATTTGCAACGTTCTGTTAATGTAACCTTAAGTAGAATTAGCTCATCTGGCTATCCTTCCTAAGCTACCTTACAAGATTTACATGATATTCAAATGCAGGGTTACACTCTTGATCTGATATTCACCTTGGAACAGTTGAGGTGTGGTCTGGTGATGGGGAATCTCATCATCCACTTTTGGCAAGGGTAAATCACTCTTTTCATAGGCCTGTCAGAATCATCAGCTTCCAGAAAAGACAGGACCACGTGGCAAGCTCAGGTAACAAGAAGCACTTATTCATAATGGTCTGATTCCCCCCACCCCCAGAAATATCACCGATAGAGCTATTTCTTTTCATCAGTGCAATGATTCTGCTAAGAAGCATGAATTCAGTGCAGTCTCACAGAATAGTAAAGATCTGGTTTCTCTATTCTCCTATGATCATAATAACTTCAAATGGCCAAATCTATGATTGCATAATTCCTGTCAATTGTTCACTGAATATTGAAAAAGTAGGGACTCTCACATAGTAAACACACAGCAAAATTTGTTCTTTTCCTCAGGACAAAGAACAAATTTATTGATTGAAACTCATTTCCAGGATGATGTTGCACTGCTTTATGTATTATATGAGAGGCACTCCCCAAAACTGTGGGGAAATCAAGCAACCATAAACTATTCTTTAGATCAAAATCTTTTGGGTTGATTTTTTTTTTAACATAGAGAGCCTGGTCTTTTATGCATGCCTTATTTATTAAACTTTCAGGAGATTAAAATGTGCCATCAAATGAAAATAGCCATCTGAAATCGCCATCTTGTGTTTAGAAACTTTATGGAAGTGTTTTAGAAGATGTTTACAGTGTTTAAATTGTTTTTGGCAAATCAGAGCTGTGATATATCTTATACAAATGTAATTCATATAAACCTCAGTCACATCTAGTCTCATGAAATCTAAAAATATCGAGTCAAGCCATGTTTTGGAGATGCCTTTTGATTCCCTAATGTTTTGGTTCTTCTTTTTCACGCGGTTAGAAATGGCTTTAAATTGACATCTGTGAAATGCCCATTTTCAGCTGCACTCTGTCCCAGATTGAATGATTCAACAATTATACAGTCAAATCAAATAAACATCATGCAGTTTTTTCCCCCTTAAATGTAGCTTGAAAATGTCTGATGTGTGTTGAAGAATGGAACACATTTCCTGTAATTTCCTGATAAGGGTAGTCCTTGAGTTATAAGTTAGTGACCATTCAAAGTTACAACAGCACTGAAAAAAAGTGACTTATTACTGTTTTTCATACTTATGACCATTACAGTATCCCCATGGTCACGTAATCAAAATCCAGATGTTTAGCAACTGATTCATATTTATGATGGTTGCAATGTCCAAGGTCATGTGATTACCTTTCACAACCTTCTGACAAGCAAAGACAATGGGCAAGGCAGATTCACTTAACAACTGGGTTATTAATTTAAAAACTGCAATGATTCACTTGCCAACTGTAACAAGGAAGTTTGTTAAACGGGCCAAAAATCAATTGATAACTGTCTTGCTTAGCAACAGAAATTTTGGCCTCAATTGCAGTAACATTAAGGACTACCTGTATGCAGGAAAGAAAGATACAGCTTCTAAAACATTTAAAGGCTGTATGCTTCTAAATGCCATTTTAATGAAATTCTGTGACTTCTGTACTAATTCTGAAGAAAAAATTAGGAAAGCAATGAGAGTGTTGCAATGGCTTACTTTTCAGTTGAAGCCTATGTTCTGGGTTGGCTAATTTAAAAAGAAAGATTTATTACAATTAAGAAAACCAAAGCTCCTGAAAAAAATGTAGAAGAGTTTCCTCTATACATACTCATGCAGACATATAAATAATAATGGTAAAAATATTCGATACAAAGTTCTTCAGAAAGGTGCTTTGCCTCATTATATACTTTATATGCCTCTTTATATTCCTTTTTGAAGCATTGGCAAAATGGCATTTTTGTACCATCCAATTTCCAGCATTTACAACACAATTCACTTCCACACGTGCACAAAGGCATCTGCAGATCATGACTGTGAGGTGATGTCATTTTTGGAATATAAAACACGTCATTGAGTCTGTAATGATATGAAGGAACTGAGAAATTGTTACTGAATGTTGAAGGAGCCTAGCCAACTTCGATCAATTGTAATGTAGAACTTTGCATCTGTTTGGAACCTTTTTACTGGTCTGGAGGTTTCCATGACTATGACAGTCTACCAACGAGTCTTATCCCTGTTCCCTTATCACCAAATTAAGGGAGAGAAAAGGAGAGGTTTTTTGTTGTTTAATTGTGTCTTATTCTTGGAGGTCAACTTTTTCTGAAGTGGTTTGCCATTGCCTCCTTCCTAAGGCTAAGAAAATGTGATTGGCCTTGCCTAAGGTGGGAGGAGAATGTACAATCTCTTGGTTTTAACCTGGTATTTTAATTGCTATGCCAAAACTGGCATGTGCATGTTGCACATGCCATAAGAAAGTCAGAGGTCCTGGAAACTCATGATTATACCAAAATTCAAAATAAAAGATACCGTTCATTGGTGATTAGACTGATCATGTTTTTGAATCAAATGATCAGACTAAAATGTTCAGTCAGTTGTTTGATCAAATCAAATTGGATTTCTTTGACTAGAATTGAAAAGGTTCACCCTCAACTAACTTTTATAACTGACTTTTTTTTCCCTCCCTGAAAATTAACAACTGACAGGACAGCTTTTCCATTTGCTACTTGGTTTAATCCGCAAAAAACATTTCCAGTTTGGAAGATATTTTTCATTAGCGGTGGGATTCAATCAGTTTGGTCCACATGTTCCATTTAAAAATAGCAAGCAAATTTATTAATAGCAATAACAATAGCATTTGATTTATATACCACTTATCAGGGCTTTTAACGCCCGCCCCCCCAAGCAGTTTACAGAGTCAGCATATTGCCCCCAACAATCGGGCTCCTCATTTTACCCACCTCAGAAGGATGGAAGGCTGAGCCAACCTTGAGCCTGGTGGGATTTGAACTGCCTAACTGCAGGCATCTGTCAGCTAAGTACTATATACAGGACTCTACTCACTGCACCACATCACTTACCTTTTCCTGCAGTCCCAGTAAGGAAAAACAGCTGAGGAACAGCAATGCACACTGCCACGCCAATCAGTTAGGCTTCAAACAGGGTGAATAAATAGCGAATAATGCAGGGGCTGGTGGGCAAGGCCAATTCATCACTGAGACTACTGGTTCGCCCTAACCAGTATGTACCATCTGAATCTCACCCCTGTTTTTCATTCAATAAAGTTCTGCAATTCTACATTTCTCATTTCAGTTGTCCTACCACCACCCCCACACACAACCTAGCTAATCAACTTTAAACATACACAACACTTCCTACCATCTATAATATTGCCAGTTTTAGGTTCAGCTGATTGGCAGTAGCCCCAATTACTATTATATACAAAGTTAGGAAAAAGTTTCAGTATTTGTGGGAGGAGTTTTTAAATTACTAAATGAAATCTTCACATCATTCAACCTTATACAAAGTTTAAAAATATTTACACACTGAAGAAAGAACTTTTTTCCCCCCTTGCAGCTGTCAAAACAAGCTGTCAGTTCAATTGTCTGGAATGGCTGTTACTATTCTTTTTAATAATATCTCAACTACTTTTCATTGTTATGAATGTATATATGTATGTATGAATGAATGAAATGAAATGAATGAATGAATGACTCGCATTTCTTTTAGATGTGCATTTTAGAGTTTCTGTGAAATTATGCAATTGTACTGTAGTTCTTTGATTTCCTTATAAAAAGCTTTTTTAAAAAAAAATACTATGTATTATCATGAACATTTTCTAGTCAAAATATGACTTTTCCCTTTCTGCAGTTAAAAAATAATAATACTGAGCCTTTAGAGTTTCATCCTGACTGTAGTTAGATGTCTTGATGCAACATGCAATTATTAGTGGACATCCTGCATCAACAGCTTGTCTGACCTTGTCCAATTTAGTAGGAGATCATTTGGGGCATTTGAAAAAAATCTGCATTTTTAAAATCTGACAGAAGATATTTTTATTCCAATTGTATCCCATCCTGATAAGATCTCTAAATTTAACCACTTTCACTGAATATTTTCAACAAGGTATTTTAAATACAAATCTCATTTATAGTAGATAACACTCTAACAGTAGAATCCTATGGCTGTCTACTCAAATGTCACCATTGTTGATTACAGTAAGTCCCAGGTATAGGTAAACTGTCAGATAATATTTGACTGGTGCTAACCAATAGCATTGCTCTCATTTAAACTTTAAATGGGAACAGTATAGTATAGATGTTCCCTCCAATTTTAACTGAAGGAAGTGGAGTGGCTATACCACACTATAAATAGTCCTCCCACATTTACCTCAGTGCTCTTCTGGATTATGGTTACCTTTGAATGTCTGCACAATAATGATTAAATAATAGACAATTAGACTTATACTCTTTGTAATATAGTTTATTAGAATAAAGAGTTACTTGTTTTGACATCTGGCTCCTGCATCATTTGTGGCAGGAAGGAGTCACCGACTTAAGAACTACCATGCTTAGCAATGGAAATTTTAGCATCAAGTATAGGTAGTCCTCGACTTACAACAGTTTATTTAGTGCCTGCTCAAAGTTACAAGGACATAAAGTGAGTTTTGACCATTTTTCACACTTATGGCCATTGCCACATTGTTGTGATCAAAATTTGGAAGCCTGGCAACTGATGTGTACTTATGATGATTACAGTGTCCTGAAGTTATGTGATCCCCTTTTGCGACCTTCTGAGAAGCAAAGTCAACAGGGAAGCCATTAATAACCTTGTTACTTACTTAACAACTGCAGTGATTCACTTAACAGCTGTGGCACAAAAGGTCGTAAAATGGGGCAAAGTTTGCTTAAGAAATATTTCGCTTAGTAACAAAAAAATGGGCTTAATTGTGGTTGTAAGTCAAGGATTACCTGTATGGTCATAAGTCGAGGACTATCTATAATAGTAAGTAGTAATTAGCCTGGTAAACAACCTGCCATCTTCCAAGTATTTGGAATTTTGCTACTGTCTTCCCACAGACAGCCCTGGCAGTGTCAAAGAAACAAGAAAGTTTTAGCGTGAGTCATATGAAGAAAACCACATAAATATATTATGTCTAGAAAATGAGCTGGATATTGCCGTCTCTCACCCTAACTAACCACAATGTTGCCATGAGAATGAAGTAATAGAATGAAAATCATGAGTGTCACTCTGATCTCCTGGAAGAATGATGGAATGGAAGGGAAGAGGTAGAAATCTAACCTAGGGTAACAAATGAACTGTTTATTTCAGTAGCCTGACCAGATATACTGGGAGCTATTATGTCCTGCCCCACCACCAAAAAACTTGGTCTGATTAAAAAAAATCAGAAAAGGAGGACCCACCATGATAATGGAGATATACTTAACAGTAAAATAAGGCATAGAGAGCCAATTGGTGTAGTTATTAAGACACCAGTCCCCAGGAGTCAAAACTGACCGGAAGGTGCCAAAAAAAAAAGAGAGAGAGTCAGATAAGATTGGAGTAGAAAAGATTGGAGGGCTATCACATCTGGGATGTAAAAATCAAAATAACCATTAAATAGAAGCAAATGATCATATTTATTTGCGTTCTTTGACATCATTAATAGTCATCCAGACTGTTGCAGGTGAGTTTATTTACTTACTTAGTTAATTTTTTTAATAACTCCCTCTTTATTATATTTATAAATAACTCAAGATGGTAGATATACCTAATATTCCTTCCTCCTATTTTCCCCAAAACAGCAACCCCATGAGGTGAGTATAGTTGATAGAGAGTGATTGGTTCAAACCATCCAGGTGGTTTTTTCATGTCTAAGGCAGGACTAGAACACAGATCTACTGGTTTCTAGATCAGCATCTTAACCATTATTCCAAAGTGGCAGATGTTAGCAATACCTAATCTGCATTTTCCAAGTCAATAGTAAATCTGTACTTATTCATTATTTTTCCAGTTTCCCAGCATACCTCAGAAGTAATTGGTTGTAGAAGGGTAGTTACAGTTCTTAAATGAATTATTCTTCTCCTTTTTTGTTCTCCCAAGATATGTTTGACTGCTACGAAATAAATACAATAGTTGGCTTTTCCAAGTGCATCTTCACTCAAGTGACACATTGTTAATGCCACATTCAAACAGACTTCATATTTCACTGATATTTGAATATATGATTAATGTATGCTAACCAGAAAAGAACCAGATGTAATGCAAATGTTTAAACCAGTATAAGAGCTCACATATCTTTATACAAAGCATTTTCTTTTCCCTTGGTGGTCAGATATTATTATTATGCTCTTCTTCTTCCATCTCCCTCAGTGATTTAAGTAGGAGGTATTATTATCACATTTACAGATGGGGAGCAGACAGGGGGAGATTAAGTGACTCCTCCAAGGTTACAAAGGAAGGGTGTAACACAGCAGGAAATTGCATCCCATTTTGGATCCCAGTGCTTAACCACAAACCCATCCTTCCTGACTTACAAACTATATGAGGTCATGTAATTAAAATGAAAATTGTAAAACATATATGCTCCAAGAGTATTGCTTTGTCAACCACCTGAATTCAGAGATTCTGAGCCAGATGAATGTTTTTGGAATAACTGCAAGGTTTTTTTAAAAAAAGTACTTTATATTTAACAATATATGTTACCTGAGACCTATTTTTTAATTGAAAAAAAAATATGGAATTTTATCATCAGTTGTCTGATAACTGATAACTGATAACCTCTTGAGGTGTCTGCTGCCTACTCATTAAGCAATAGATAGAAATACCTGATCCTGAAATAAGTTTAAATTTGAATATTTCAGCCACTCCTGAAGTCTTTTTCCTTTTCAAGAAGAAAATGAAGGCACCTGAGACAAATTGTCTTACCATAAGGCTCCCTTTAATGACATAAGAAGTAATACACATGGCAAAAAGAGTTCAAGAAGGTTGAAGAAGTCCAGAGAGGTCAAGGTTATAGGCATAGGTCAAAGGATTGAGTCTCTATATCTTGTTTTTTATTGAGACAAAATGCTGCAGGTAGAAAGTAACAGATAGCAAGCAACAATTTAAACCCATCTGTAAAAGATTTTACTAGGCTGTCCATAGTTAGACTAGACTAGACTAGACTAGACTAGACTAGACTAGACTAGACTAGACTAGACTAGACTAGACTAAAACAAAACAAAACAAAACACTTTATTAGGCCTCCTGTACATAAGGTCTCAAGGGACATGATGGCTCAGTGGCTAAGATGCTGAGCTTGTCAATCAGAAAGGTCGGCAGTTCAGCAGTTCAGATCCCAAGTGCTGCATAATGGAATGAGCTCCCATTACTTGTCCCAGCTTCTGCCAACCTAGAAGTTTAAAAGCATGTAAAAATGAAAGTAGAAAAATGGGGACAACTTTTGGTGGGAAGGTAACAGCGTTCTGTGCGCCTTCAGCATTTAGTCATGCTGGCCACATGACCACGGAGACATCTTCAGACAGCGCTGGCTCTTTGGCTTTGAAACGGAGATGAGCACTGCCCCCTAGAGTCAGGAACAACTAGCACATATGTGCAAGGGGAACCTTTACATAAGCTCTCAGTTTGCATGCAAAGCAACAGAATCATCACCATCGTCATCATCATGATCACCATCATCATCATCCCAGTGGGGGAGGGGTGTAAAAAAGATAAGAATAAATGTTAGCACTACAGCCATACTACATGGGTAAAATTAGATTTTACCCATGTAGGGTAAAGATTAGACAGCACTGTCTAATTAGCTTTGGGATAAGATTTATATTGTGCTACTATAATTCATAATGCAGTACATCGCATGTAGTATAACTTCTGTGCAGAAAGAAAGAGAAGGAGGATGAATTTATGGACCTAGATTTAGAGATGTTGATGGACACCCAGGCAGAAGAAGGCTGCTGTGGGTCAGTATCCTCTCTTCTTGCAAAACTCTTCACCAGCCCTGCATCTTGCTAGATACATTCAGTGCCTCTGTCTTTAGTTTTATTTACTTTTTCTGGAACAAAAGGCATGATGGAAACACAGACAGGTATAAAAGGTTTTGTGCCGGATTCTTGCAAGTGTTCTTTTGCAATTAAGGAGTCTCCAAATATCGCCAAAGTTTTCAGCCCCACTTTAGTGACACATAGTTAGAGTGAAAGCTATGTAGACCTCTGACTTCTTGAAAGCATCTGCTAATGTTTACAGGACCTGTGCCCAGGGGTGGTTTTACCAGTTTGGCACGGTTCAGATGAACCATTTATTCCGTTTGGCACTGGTTCAGGCAAACCGGTAGTTCAGGCAATGAGTTGGGCTTGCCCACTCATCCCTGCAGTATTTGGTCCTTTTTTCCCCTTATCCAAAGCCCAGCTGATTGGTGCAGCAGCACAGATTGCCACCCATCAGCTGTTTTGACTCACCAAAGCTTCAGTAAAAGGTAAGGTATTTCTCTATGAGTGAATGCAAAGCATCCTCACTGAACCAGTTGTTAGACCAGTTGAATCGCACCACTGCCTGTGCTATTTAAAACTGAATGCTTGCAGATGCTCTGCTGTTTTTGTCAAATCAAGGCTTGTCCCAGAAAGAGGAAATTTAGACACAAAGTACTATCAAAGTAGTTTTCTTCTCTCACACCCCCTCGCTAAATTTGCATTACAAAGTAACAGAAGATCTCTTTGGGTGGCGGGGGGGGGGGGACGTGGAGGGGTTAGGCAGGAGATTATGGACAGCTGAAACAAAGGTGGCACCTGCTGTTCTGCAAAGTAAGGAAATCAGTTGCTTTTTTGCAAATTTGCTAGGATAAGCAGATGGCCAGAACCCCAAATTTATTCTCTGCCTGCAGTTTATCTCCTTATGCCTGAGAAAACCTGACATTACAAGTCCCTAGATAACATTTTGTTTTATAGGAGAATGCTACATATGTATAAGGGCTGTAAATATTTTTTTTTTAAAAAACTTTCTCTTACTTTCATTCTCTGTCTCTTATTAATGCAAAATTAGGCAGGGGGTAATTTCAGCAGGTGGCAGCAGCTGGCTATCTGCATTTGAGCTCAGACGTTTTGTGGGATTGGCCAGGTTAGTACTTGGATGCAGAAGCTGAAAATCCCAAAAGAAGGCTAGGGCAAACCCTTTCCATGGATGAAGTTGTTAGGAGTCAGGTTTGAGGAGAGAAGCTCAAGAACAGATCATATGTTGTATATGAAACAGGTTCATTACTTGGGAGAGGTCCTTTTTGAAAATCCCCAAGTATCACTGATAGTCAAGACTAGGCAACCTGGTGTTTACCATCTGTTTTGGACCACAACTCCCATAATCCCTTATCAGTGGTGAATCTAGCCAAAATTTCTGGATCATACCAAGCTGCCAGTTCTGGATCATGCAGAGGTAGATGAAGCAATCGCCCTTCAAGGCAGCTAGCATGTATCCTTGGTGCATCTTAAGAATTATGCAGTTTGGCCAAGAAGACTGCTGATTAAAGAACCACTCAAAAGATTTCCTGGAAGCTTGGCTGAAGGGCCCTGAAGTTGTAATCAGAAACAGCCCATAGGAAACATAAAATGAAGCATGAGCAACTATATTTTTAGCTTGTTCTTTAGAATTAGAAAGATTGAGTTAACATTTGGTGTTATTTTTCTTCACTCACTTAGGACTGTTTTCTTTAGGCAATTTACAAATCTTATTCCTTCCTAACTATCAGAGGAAAGAAAATCTAGCATCAATGCACATGTGGAATTCATGAATATATGTAAGATTTACCACATGTGTAAGAGAGAAGATAGAGTGAACATACTGGGCATGTGGAGAGGAGCCCTTTAATCTATAACAGTGATGGTGAGCCTTTTTTTGTTCCTGTGCCAAAAGTGAAAGCTCGCGCTCTTGCACACAGTCTTGTGTGACCCGCCCCTGTGCATGTGCCTGCGGCCACCCACGTGCATGCATGTGGGACCACCTGCAGCATGCGAGTGCAAACTAGGGATAGTGCATGCACATGTGCATGGGGGGAGGGGGTAGCACATGCAGGGGGGTGATAGCAGGTACTATCTCCTCCCACGTGGGCGCACGCCAAAAAAATGCCAAACTGTTCAATGTTTTTTCTGTGTTTTTCCAGCATGGGATAGCAAGCACACGCACAGGGGGGTGGTCATGCATGTGGGGGCAGGGGAGTGGGGGGGTCACGAGAGCTCACGTGCCAGGCAAAATGGCTCCGCATGCCACTTTGGGCACACATGCCATAGCTTCGCTATCACGGATCTATAATATATCATTTCTAAGGAAGATATCCTGAAAAAAATGTGTCTCTACGCTCTAACCTCTTTCAACACTGTTCCTCTCTTTCAACACTGTTCCTCTCATTTATACTGAACTGGACTAGCTGAGTTCCCATGCAGCAAGGGATTGTGGTAAAGACAATCTGAAGGACACCAGGTTTACAGGTGATGGAAAGACAAAGCCATAAAACAATTCATTATTAAATCACAGATTTAACACATTATGAGACTAGTATAAAAGAGAAATATGTTTCCTATTAAATTACTGCATATATCTCTGTTATGCATAGAGTAGACTAACCCAATTCATTTGCTTTCCAGAACTTTCACATTTTTTAAATACAAGTTGATACTCTCTTATTTCCTACTTTGGCAAATCACAAGTCCACATTCTTGAACTGAATGGAGCACTATTGAAATTTTCAGGACTGAATGAAACTTGAAGGCTAGTTGAGTTAAACGTCATCATTTTGGGACATGTTAGGGAGGGCTATCAGATATAATCTGTAAAAATACAGAAAATCATCAGGAGGCAGCAAAGAAATATTGAAAACTAGCACTTTGCTGCTACTTAATGTTCATCTGGTTCTGAAGACCAGATTTAACAATCCTAAAGAAGTTATAGGAACTATAATACACTGATGCTCCAAGACAGTGGATTGAGAAGTCAACTCAAAGTAGCACACAGAATTGCATAAAGAAGGAGCAACTCATCAATGTACTGTATGTTTAAAAAATGGTCCAGTATCTGATGATGACCAATGAGGAAAATCAAAGTACAGACTGATCTGGGCAGAACTGTTAACATGTATTTCTGACTCCAAACTACATTTAGCTGATGGGATGAACAGCACCATATGCTCACCACATGATAAAAGAAATGAGTTGATAGAGTCAAAGTTCAAGTTACAAGAAAATCTAATTTATTTCTTCACAGCAGTTATTGATGTGTATGATTCTTAAAAAAGGAATTTCCTTGAAAAGCTAATATTTTTCATGGAACTAGGGAGGAACTTTTTGCAAGCTTTTAATGGTTTGTTATAATTTACTATACTGTATTAGAGGTTTTTAAACAACAATAATTCTACAGATAAGCATTAATTAGAAGCAAAAATTTAAAAACTATTTTAAAAAAAATTTCAGGTGTTCTCTCATGGCAGGCAATCAATCTACGCTATCACTGTCCATTGGAGATTAATAAAAATAAATCATTCATATAGTGACAAAAGCTCTGTTTTCTATCCTAGTGAGCTGTTTTGCTTGGACAAAGTATACCACGGCATTCATATGTGTTCATATCACTTCATGGAAGTGAGAACAACTAAATATGATCCTCTGAATAAGGGAATGACAATCCACCCCAGCATTCTCTCAAGAAAATGAAACAAACCTGCCTGTCTTGAGCACAGGCAACGTGATACTGGAAGATGAGCTCATTTGGCTCAGAAATTATGCAATAAACGGTGGAGAAGAACAAAAAGTAGAGCAAGAATGGGTAGCTTTGGTGCTTATGATGTGGCTGGATTAGATCTAAAAGCATGTCCAGCTGCTGGCTTAATAAGACACAAAAGGAAAGTTTGATACTGCAAAGACAGATGTTTGTGTGTGCATGCACATGCATGGATGTTTATGTGTGTCATGTATAACATTGATACGTGTAAGGTCAGACCATGATTTAAGACAAACTTGATTTTGTCAGAACAGAAATATCAAGCTTCAACAATGACACTCTGGGAATCAGATACCAACTGGAAGGGAATGGATCACTTCACTTCAGAAGAGTACGTATAAATCATTGGGAAAAAATAGCAAAAGGATGTCAAATCCTGCCTGGCTACTCACCAAAAATGTTAAAATGATTTCAATTTGAATCCAAGCCAGTTAATATTATTGTGATCCAAATCTATAGTTCAACCACAGATGGAAAGGAAGTAGAAGTGGAACAGTTCTGTGGTGAGTTGCAACAGTTTGTTGTCACAAGATCAAAAAAAGACATCAAACTGGAAGACTGGAATGATACAGCTGGAAGTAAAATAACATCTTGAATAATGAGAAAATTTTCCTTGGTGTAGTAAATAAAACAGTTGATAGTATAATAGAATTCTACGAAGAAAATTCAATGTTTATAACAACTCTTCCTAACAAACGTTAGTTCCACAGATGGACATCACTAGATGGACAACACCAAAAACAATATGATGATATACTCTGCAGCAAAATAAAGAAGCTTTATTCAATTAGCCAAACAAAACACAACAAAACCTGAGGCTGACTATAGCTCATATCACAAACTTCTTGAAAAATTACAGATTTATGGATCAGCAATGTCCAGTTTCCACAATATTCCATTTGATAGTTCAATGAAGTTTTTAAAAAAATAATCTAATGGAAATGATTTCATCAACAGAAGTCCTAAAGAACTTTGGGTTGAAATCTGTGCTAGCATTACAGATGAAGTCTGATGCTATGAAGAGGAAAAGTTGATGTGGGAACAGACTTTATTTTCCTAGATTCAAAAGTTCATAGGCGTGTGGCTGTAGCTATGAAATAAAGTTTAGAAGAGTGACTTTTCAAAGTTTCAGGTAGAAAGCAATGAAATAGGTGTCCAAAATAATACTCTCAAGGAATCAAATGTATTACATCTCAACCTGGATTCTTATCTTCCCCTTTCTTAATTATAGATTGCTAGGGCAGATTGCCTTGTGGGAAAATTTCTGATGAGAAAAGGAACATGTTAGGTGACAATTTCTCAGCAAAGCCAATCTGTCCCTCCTAAGGGGTCATGATCAACAATTGCCCAGTGGAAAGGGTCTGACTTATTTCTTTATATGTTTTCTACTTCTGGGTGTATGTCTGCAAATATTTGATTTGTAATTGTGAGCACTGGAATAGAAATATTGACATATAAAGTCATCTGTTTTCAAGAGTCATTTGAGTAAATTAACATTCTTTTTGCTAGAAGAACAATTTGTTTGCTTGTTTGTTTTTAACATGTTCATCTCATTTTTGTGAGCATTATTATGAAGTAATCTACTGCCTAGATGTGACCTTATATAAAAAAACCTGCAAATGTTAGAAAGTTAGGTGCAGACAACAGATTTTTTTAAAAAAAAAATAGTTCATATGTTGGTGCTTCAGTCATTCTTAGGAATACGACATACAACAAAAATATCTGTTGCTTTCTAGGATAAAGAGAGTAAAGATTTGTCCTAGGACTTTATCAGACCACAGTCCCGTCTGGATTGAAATGGAACATCGTACTCAAGAACGTAGATCATGGAGGATTAATGAGAACTTATTCAGATATGAAGAAAA
>JANHFR010004395.1:0-12141 GCA_032468015.1 Mimophis mahfalensis
ATCCACTTTGAAAATTCATTGCTCAGAAATAAGAGAGAAAGAGATTCATTGCTCTTCAACTACTCATGGACCAAAAAGATGCAGATCTGGATGGACCTTTAGTCTGATCCACAGCCAAAATGCACTGCTGAAGCCACACATTGCAATGAGTAACCCTCATTGTGGTTTATTTGCTTTTAGTGTAGTGAACCCTTCATCATGGCTTATAAAAACTGGCTTTGTAGCTTAGTATGTTGTGCAAATCAAGCCAGCTGAGGTTTATTGAAGAAAAGATGTCTTACATAGTGTGTCCACTAGATCCACGTTAACTTCCATGCTTATTACTTTATGGACATTGGGCTACATCAGGGGTGACAGACTGGTGGCCCATGGGCCAGATGCATCACATGCAAGCCACGTTCACCCCAGCTCCGCAGAGGGAAAAAATGTTGCAATATGTTGCGTGATGCTGTGGGGTTTAACACTCATGGGCTACATTGTCACTGACTCTCATTACCTCTGGGACAAATATTATTTGGTATATACTTATCTAATGCCAATGTCATTCATTATTATTTGCATTAGACAAGTTTGTTTGTAACCTACTATTACTATGTTTACAAGGAATTCTAGGTAGTGAACATATCCGACACATCTTCCTCCTCCTAGTTTCCCCACTACAACAACTCTGTGAAGTGGGTTGGGCTGAGAGAGCGGGGGACTGACTGGCCCAGAATTACTCAGCTGGCTTCACGAGTAAGGCAGGACTTGAATCCATCATCTCCCACTTCCTAGCCTGGTATATACAGATTTGTAACTGTGTATTGTGCTGACATCATATTATGTTTTTTTGGTTACATTCTTTTGCTTTTTAACAGGCTACTTTTTATGTAGAAATCTCCATCATTCATATCCTTGTGTCTTGCTTCTTTTTTTATTAATTAAAAACCAATGAAATATAAGTATGAAAAAATATATCTGGGACAGGACAGGCTCTCCAGGCTTCAGATAATGATAATCTGCAGCCATAATTTGTGACTAAGATGGCTGGCCATCATAGGAAATGAAGTCTGACACATCTGGAAGGCCCCAGGTTGGGGGAAGCATTTCTAAGAGTTGAGCTTTGCTTTTTTGCTTATTCCTCACCTCCAACATGCTATAAAAAGCCATTTTTGCTTCCCATCTTACGATATGGTTAGTGCAAACACTGAGCCATGGCAAAACCCTGGCAGAGTCCATGCCAGGGCAGATGTATTTAGGGCCTCAGTTTACCTTACTTTGTTACTACACCCTTTGTTACTACACCCTGTGTCTGCTTTTTCAAAGTATCAGCTGGCAGCCATATAAACGCTCCAGAACCTGGAGTCCTTGTGTTGGTGTCTTGGTGGCTCCAGGTATGGATAGACAGCTAAAGCTCCTTACTCACCCTGAGCTGCAGGCCACAGCTGTCAAGAAGAAAGCAACCCTCCGCTGAGTAGCTATAGAAACTCTCACCATAATTACAGAGGCAAGGCAGGGTGGTACAAAAATAGATGGCAAACTGCACTGAAGGGAACTTGATAATAAGCATCCAAGAATGGGATTTGAGGGAGGAACACACCACAAGCAGACAGCAAGAGGTGATAATCTCCTCCCTCCTTGGTAAGTGGGGTGTTTGTTGAAAACTTCTGGCAGCTGTGGTTTTACTGGGTCCACCACAGAGGAGAAAAATCACTGTGCTTAAATGGCCTCATTCACTCCTCCTGTTCTTGTACTATTCTTGCAGAAGAGCAATATTGGGAGGAGAGAGGAGAAGAAAAGGAAGGAGAAGGTGTCCAAACATCGCTGGGAAACACTGTATTTACGAAGGCAACTTTGGTCTGTCTGTTTATTTTAATTCCTCTGTTTATCCTTACTTTGTCACAGAATTTTGCCTCTTCTCTCTCTTCTTTCCCCCCTTTTTTCCTCTTTCCCCAATGATGGTTTCTTCAGCCGCTGTACATGTTTCATGTCTCCCCCGCCCCTCAACTTTTTAAATTCTAATTCTACTTTTCTTCTATTGCTGTGGCAACCGATTCATTCTTTTCTCTCTGTTGGTTCTATTTATCAGTATGCTTTTTTTTTTAAAAAAAGAACTAAAGTATATTAGAAACATTTTCATATAAAGACTCATTGCAATTTCTTTCAAACAGATACCCGAAAGAATGCATCTTCTGAAGGGCAAATCTGCATACACCTTTATTCCAGCTTGAGGATGGGCCTCTAACTTTTCCAAACACACATCTGCAAGCCTCTACCTGCATCTCGGTGTCCTCCTACAACTGAGTCAGCCTCAATTGTACAGCTTAAGATCTATATTCTGGAAGTGGTTGTTCCCTAACAGATGCTGTGTGCAGGTAGCATAAGGTGCCTTGATGGGCATCTGGGAGGTGGCTTAAAATGGCAGTCTGTGTGCCAGCAAGCTGATGGCCAACTGGTTCTTCTGGTTTATTGTTGGACCATTGCCTGCTCTGCAGTCATTATTTGATTGCAGATCTGGAGACTGGAAATCTGGCTTTCACAGCCATTCGCCTTTCTTAACGGGGGAAGTTATCTCTGCTAGAGCAAGGCCTTAAATCTGATCAGGTTCTTCCTGGCTTAATGCAAATATTCAGCGTGTTGTAGACCAGATTAAGAAACCAATGCCCCAATAAAATGACTTTTATTAGAACATCTGCAGTAAGAGGATCTTGCAAGTCTGAATGTGCTTCCCTTGTTTTATTTCATGTGAATTAGACAGGGCCCATTTGAGGCATTTTCTCAAGCCCTTTTCTTGGAATGGGTTTAAGCCTCTCTTGTTTGATAGTTGCCTTAGTGACAAATCTTCCTACTGTCCTTCAAGGCCATTCCCTATGCTCTCCACAGCCCCTACAGATTGTCCCCAATGTACAACCACAACTGAGCTCAAAGCTTCTGTTGCTAAATAAGATAGTAGTTAAGTGAGTTTTGCCCCATTTTATGACCTTTCTTGCTGTGCTTGTTAAGTGAAACTCTGCAGTTGTAACTTAATAACACAGTTGTTAAGCAAATCTGGCTTCCCCATTGATTTTGCTTGTCGGAAGGTTGCAAAAGGGGATCGCATGACCCTGGGACACTGCAACCATCATAAATATGAGTCAGTTGCCAAGTGCCTGAATTTTGATCCTGTGGTCATGGGAATTCTGCAATGGACAAAAGTGTGAAAACTGGTTATGCCCCTTTTTCCCGTGCTGTATACGTCAAACGGTCACTAAACAAACTGTTGTAAGCCAACTGCTGTAATTAGTATGGAAGTAAGATTTGAAAGAACTTGGCCCTTGCATTTTGTTGCTTTGTGGAGGGGAAACTTCATTCCCAGTTGTTGCTTTTTCCAGGTGAAAGACTCCCTACTTCCTGACCTCACATGATGTTCTAACGGTAGCTTGCACCTCCCATGCTGACTGCCATGGCAAGATCCATTTTTTCAGACTCCTGATCTTCAACAACTCTTGTCCGAGGACAAACGTAGCTGACCACTAGATGACAGCCAAGACAGAAAAAAGAAAAAGAAAAAAGAAAGCCTCTAACTCTTTGCTGCTACCTGGTGGTCAAAAAACCATTCTATACCTACAAAGAGTTTTTTTTTTTTAAAGTAAATTAGTGGAGTGCATATCCATTGCCACTGTGTGGTAAGGGGACACAATGGACAGCATCATTCCCTGCTGGGTTCAGACTGGGAGAATTCACCAGATGTGTGGGTGTGGTGTGGGATGCAGTTTTCTCAGCAACAAGTGTCTTCTTCCTGGATGTCTTTTAGATTTCCAGTCTGGCTTAAACTTTGGGATTTTCTAGCGTTTTTTTTAAATATATATATTCAAGTGTTATCCAGGTCTAACTCTGCTTAGTTTATCCAGATCAGCCATGGGCAGTTAGCTGTTGCCACTTGTTATGACTTTTCTCCTATTTACTTTAATTTGGAGCATCTGATTAAATCGATCCTTAGAGAATCCCATTAACAAAGGGACCTCTATGATTTCTCTTCTGAGACATTTTGTGGAGAAGCAATTGAAGGGAAGTTAAACTGAAAGAAAAAAAGGTGGGACATTAGGAAGGACGAGTTGAGGCAGAAGGAAGGGCACAGCCACTACCTGCTTTTGCAATTTTACCCTTCTGTTTTAATGGCTCCTCCACTTAAATATAAATGGAGCTGCATATTTTTGCCAAGCTAACTATAATTTTCTCCTTAGCGCCTCAGTTTTCAAGCTGAAAATCCCTTTTCAGCATTCCAATATGATATTTGTCTTTAATTGCTTAATAACAGTGCATAATTGAGGCCCTTTCACTAAATACAAAACTTTTATATATTCTTCTGCATTTTAGTCTTCCTTGCATGAAATATAAATGAGCCTGTCTTCTCTTTCATAACCTCTCCATTGTCAGAATGGAAGTCCACCACAATCAACTATACATGTACATTTTCCCTCTTTGTATTTTTTAAAAAAATATTTGTGCTCCATTTAAAATCTGCTTTCCTTTTAGGAGCACTATAAGGCACACTTAGCACTCTCCTCTGATTTTTTCAAACAACTCAGTGATGAGGGTGGGCTGCAGGAGAATGACTAGTCCAAGATCACCCAGTTATTTCCCAGGGTTGAAGGTGGACTTAAACTTCTGCATCCCTCTTATGATCTAAGACCTTCACCAATGCTTCAATGCTAACTTATAGATTGAGGCAGCTTGATGGCTCATCAGTCACCTGCCAAATGAATTTTCTTTCCTCCTGCATTTGGCTCATGTCACATGGATAAGCTGGTTAAATCAAATCAATGTTTAATCTGGTTACAGAGTGGTATAAACTATGTGATATAAACTATGTAAAAACTATGTTTCTTCTGATAAATATATGTTTGAGCCATATACAATTTTAAATTAGAAACCTAATATATCTACGTCTATTTTATGATAACATTCTCTGTAACCTTCTATTATGAAGAATAACAGGACTAAGATCCTATAGGATTTCCAGACCTAGATGCATAGACAAGTAGTGGCCAATCAACTAGACAACGTGATAGTTGACAAAGACCAACAGCAGTGGTGATCAGAGGTGGTATTCAGCCAGTTCCAACAGGTTCCGGAGAACCAGTAGCGATAATTTTGACTGGTTTGGAGAACTGGCAAATACCACCTCTGATTGGCCAACACCGGCAAATACCACCTCTGATTGGCTGACACCATAGCTATGCCCACTAAGCCACATCCACAGAACCAGTAGTAAAAAAATTTGAATCCCACCATTGGTGGTGATATATGTAGCAATGCCAAGTGATGGCAACATCAGGAAGAAACGGTATGAGAAGATGGAGAAGAAGCTGAAGGAGGAACTGGAGAGAACACAGAAAGCAAAGCCTAAAGTGGTCTCAGTGATTGGTAAGAGCATCTGAGGCTGTGACACTTAAGCAGGGAACATGACCCCAACAGATTCCAGGAACAATGTTAAAGCTTTCTGTCCAGAAGAATGCAGTGTTAGGAACAGTTGAAATACTGCAAAGAACTCTCAAACTCTCAGGTCTCTAATAAAGGACCCTAGATTGAGGAAAAAAGATTCTTATTCTCCCTCACTCACTCACTCTCCCCCCTCTCTCTTTCATAGAAGTTACAAATGACAAAACGGTGAAAATCTAAAAAAGCAGGATAAGAGCATTGAAAGAGTTTAGAGGATCATCTACGTATATACAGTAGTATGTGAGTGACCAGTTCCACATCTAATATGGCAAACTAGGTGCATACTAAGTCTACTTATAGCACTGAATCCACACACACAAGCCAGAAATCCTCACATAGCATCCCTTCAAGATAGGCCAGGTCAGGAAACTTATTTGACAAGTTTGACTGGAACTATGCCCCACTGACTATAGTAACAGAATCTTGTGTTCCACTTTCTTGCCTCTTATACCCAATGAATTAGGGCAGGGGTGTTAAACTTGTGGTCCGTGGGCCAGATGCATCACATGCTGGCAACCCCCACCCCCATTTTAGTGAAGGCAGGAAAGTCGTGATATGTCACAGGATGACAATGTGATGACACGAGTTTGACACCTCTGAATTAGGGTGAAGCTAGTCTGAATTCTTTCTAGCATTTTTCTTCTTTCCCAGGGTTAACACGTTTGGGGAATTTTTGGCATAGGTAGTCGAAGATCACCTCTGTAATTCTATACATCATCCAAATTTTGAGTGCTGCTGCACAGAACCTGGCAATACTGAATCCTGCAACAGTATTAATAGCTAAAAGCAACGGGGTGGGTGTGGGTGGGTGTGGGTGCACATGGGATATTGTTGTAATAGGCTGGGATTGGAGTGGTAACATGGCCAGTTATTTCGGTAAGTCTGAAACTGCAAGGGCATTACCAAGGAAGACTTCCTTTACTGACCATTAAGGACAGCAGAGGGTAGAGCCTTCGGTGCTTAGCAACTTCTGACTTAGTTAGATATGCCATAGGGAGTACCTGATAGATTGTTTGGCAGGAAAGTTTGAGGCCCTAGCTAGGTCAAATGGACACAATATATCTGTTACATGGTATAATTGCTTTGGTCTAACCATAACCTATGCTGAATAGAAGACATGGAGATTGCCTTATGAGACATGAAGGGAAAAGATTTTAGTCGCCACTGCCTCTTCCCACATAGGCTGGAAGTCCTCACTCAGAGTTAACGGGGTAAGGCCAAGGGGAAAAAAGAGAGCTTGAGCTAATAATTGAGTATCAACAACCATACTCTAACTTCCCCTCTCATTAAGCCCATCCTTTATTCACAGGATGGCATTAGAGGTACAATTAGGGATGTGAAGAAATTTGGACTGTACAAACTCTAGTGGGAGAAGAGAAATGGGACAAGTGACCCTGGTTGGCTTCAGGATTAATTTGCTAATAATGTTAATTGGTTGACTTCAAATAATCTGGAGAGTGTGGGTAAACAATAATGAAGTCTTATAATAGTTAAATCTGCAAATAAACTCCTCTATGCATTTTCACCATTATGGTCCTCTGTTCCTGACAGAATGAAGCACTAGTCCCAAATATTTGAAACAGAAAACCTTCTCGATCTTGTGGCCATCTATGCTGCAGAAATGATTCTTGGCCCTGTTGGCAAATGTCATGACTTCAGTTTTCTAATATTTGAGTTCCAGGTAGTCTTTCTTGCAATACCCGGCTAGGGCCTTTGTTGAAAATCTGTCAAAGTCATCTCTCCATAGAAGGTTGAAAATATCATGATGTCAGCTGTGGCCACATGATCAAAGACCTTTTTTAAAAACATGTGTTGCATATAAAAATGAATATAAAGCATGTAAAAAAAGGAGTGTGCTTCAATCCCTTTGTCACAAAACCCACTTTGACTTTTTGACATCCCCTCTCCACAGATGCTGGAGTAGATGTCCAGCTTTGCTAAGAGTGACAAAACACATCTGGACAGTTATATGAAGATTTTTAAGAAGATTTTGTTCTAAGTCGTCTATGAATAACAGTGGCCAGTTCTTTGCTGAACAAGAATTGACTGGATACCAGTGTACTCTGGACAGTTATTAACCAGTATTTTTTTAATTACTGTAGTTTACTTTTGGTCTTATCCAAAATTGTTGGCCAACTCTAAGTTTTACCTCCATTCCAATCTTTATTCAGGTAAAAACAACTTCTCTGCTATGCTGAGTGACTTGCATAGTCAGAGGTTTAAACCATAGGTGTCCGTGGGGAGACAGAGGGCAAAACATATGTTGCAATGTTATAACACAGACAGTGCCTCTTATATAATCTTGTGCGATGTTGTGATGCAAATAAGAAACAGGTCATGATGAAGTGACACCATGTTTCATCATCTTGGCACCATTTTCCTGCTAAAACTTGTAAGAAAACCACTGCATCTCCATTTGGTGATTTGCCACTGAATTTCACTGTGAGACGAGGCGCCTGGAATCAGGAAACTTTTTTAAAAAACCCCATAGAAGTCCAGGTGTGTTATATAGTTTGTGAGCTAGACAAACTCAAACAATGAGAAAATATCAGTGAAGGAACAGCATTTTCTTCATCTCCGTCCTGCCACTTAGTAGTTGTCTAGATTTTTTTAACAGCCCAGGTTTGATAGCCCAGCCAAGTTTCCCAATTAGCAAAGAGCCACAGGTTGCTTCCCCCTGTTTTAAACATGTTTAAAACCTATCATTTTGTTGGACCTTGGATGGCCTCTGCCTGAGGTATGTTAATATTTTTTATAGAATTGAATGTTTTGCGTTAGCTTTTATTTTCTACCGTTTAAAGAAAGAAACTAACTGGGTTACACTGAAGTTGCTGGCAGGCAGAAACAAGTGAATCTCTGTAGCAGAACTTGGAGAAAGATTTCTGAAAGAAAAGTGGGTTTAGCTGCACCAAACTAAGATACAAATTGAGAACTGCTAGATACAAGAATCTCAGATACATATTCACCTTTACAGACAAACTGGAAAACATATTCACTTGTCACAAAGCTGTAAATTTATAGCTCTTTCTTCTCTGTTTTGTGTTTTGAGTTAGACTGTCCTCATCATTCTTTCAATCTCTGTGTAAATAAGCAAACAAACAGAAAATTGTCCTGTGGTAAATATCTCTGGCACTGGAGGGGAGCAAAAAAGTAGTCTGTGGGTATATTTGAGGAAATCGAGCTGGACAGACACCCCCACTTCCACCCCACCCCACAAGAAAGAGAAACATCATCTTACCAACAGCCCAAGTTTTGTCTTCAAATAGCAGCACTTAAATGCTAAGCTGCAACCATGGCAGGTGTTTGCAATCCTCAATGAGCAGGTGCAGTCCACAGGGCATGGGGGCTGGAGATGCCCTGCAGCCAGATTAGTGCCTTCATTCAGGGAAAGAAAAGGCATGTGCAAAGCCATCGGGGAGCTGGCCAAACACCGGTGACTCTTATGAAGAAGGCCAGTGCCTGTAATGAGCCCCAAGGCCAGAATAATTGGAGCCTCCACTTTGGGTCCCTGCTTTGCATCTGTCACACTATCTCTCACAAAGAGTCCGGGCATTCAAGCTGTGCACAAGGAGAAGAAAAACGAAGAAAGAAAGAAAGAAAGAAAGAAAAGGCTGGGAAGTGCAGGGGGATGGGGATGGGATGGGGGAGGTGAGGCGAGGCAAGGCAAGGCAGGGCATGCTAAGGGCTTTCTGTAGAGCAGATCAGTATGATCACCAACCATCCTCTAAACTGGTGTTTCTCAACCTTAGCAACTTTAAGATGGGCGGACTTCAATTCCCAGAATTCCCCAGCCAGCAATTCTGAGAGTTGACATCTGCTCATCTTAAAGTGGCTGAAGTTGAGAAACACTGTTCTAAACCATCCCTCATAAACACCCTTTTCCCATCTCGGCCTTGCTTGCCACCAGAAAGAGGATGCAGGTATTTGGGACGGGGCCCAATGCAGGGTGCTAAGAATTCATCTCAGTCTGGTATGCTGTATGCTGTATGGATACTAGCAGATGAGGATGCTTATGCTGTGCTTTGAAATGCTTTGCCTGGCCATTTTGTTGTGGTTACCCCAAATCAAGCACGGGGTTCTTTGCACATATTATTTTCTGATAGCACTTCAAGGGCTGCAACAAAATTCAGTCACAAGATTCAAAAACAGCTTAGAAATGTGATTTTCTGCCCAAATTCCTTCTTGCTTTGTGACCTCTTTAGGACCTCCTGCCCAGACTTAAACCTTTTAAGCCAAACAGATTGTCACCTTTCCCAGTGTTGGCCATTGTTTTTAAGACATTGCCTCAAATTATACCTTGTGCATAGTGTCACTAACTTGATTTTTAAGGAGGCTTTAAAGGGCTAACTTTCTGTCTACAATTCCACCATATCATAGTGAAACACACAGGAAATTAAAAGACTGCTTGGCTGCCAGCCTTATAGCAGCCAATTATAAGCTTTGAAAAAGATAGGGATATGATACAGAATGCTCTTTCAATCCATAACTAGTGCACAAACCTAATTGGCTGTTTATAATATTAGTATAGTAATGGGTAGTATAGTAGTATGACTTCCTCAGAAATGTAGGCACAGAGGATTAGCCACAAAGCAAGTCTCCTACAAAATATCACTATAGATAATCTTCAATTTACAACCATTTGTTTAGTGATGATTCAAAGTTACAACATCACTGAAAAAAAGTGACTTATGACAATGTTGCACGCTTACAATCATTGCAGCATCCCCATGGTCAGGTAATCAGAAGTTGGATACTTATCAACTGGTATGTATTTGTGATGGTTGCAGTGTGCTGGGGTCATGTGATCATCTTTTTCGTGACCTTCTGGCCAGCAAAGTCAATGGGGAAGTCTGACTCACTTAACAACTTTGTTACTGACTTAAACAACTGAGTGACTGACTTAACAATTATAGCAAGAAAGGGCGTAAAATGGAGCAAAACTCATTTGACTGCTGTAAACCGCCCTGTAAACCACCCTGAGTCCTTTTCGGAAAAGGGCGGTATATAAATATAATTAAATAAAAAAATAAATAAATAAAAATTTAACAACTGTCTCGCTCAGCAGAGGAAGTTTTGGGCTCCTTTGTGGTCGTAACTCCAGGAATACCCATACTCCCCTCACCCTGCCCCCACATGTAATGTGCTACCCATTTTCAGTTTACAAAGGACCATGTGAAATTTAGAGTGGATGTAGGATATGATCAGGCTGAGCCCAAGGGAGGGGTCTGACGCACCAAAAGTCATGAATCTTTGCGTGCCCACAAGGGACCTAAGTCCACCCCAGCTTGAATGCTTCTCTTATCTCCCATTCATTTCCCTTGACTGCTAGTTGGTCAGATTCTCATAGAGAGCTTAAGTTTGCAATAAATCTTTATGCTCATTTGAACTGCCTGAATCTTTGGATTTCCTCAGAGCTTGACACTGAACAGCCCTTGAAAGAGAGAATGACTTTAGATAGAGGGTTTCCTCTTACCCCAATCTTTTCAAAGAGAATACTTTTTTTTCCTCCTGGCAAGGGTTCCAGTGGTATCCTTGACAAACCTTGATGATGTGTAAAACAGGGCAGGTGTGCGGCTATATACCATCCTGCAAACGCCAGTCTTAGCATTTGCATCCTGACATTCAATACAAGAGTGAAAATCATGGCATTTATTGATGATGCCACGCACAGGTCAGCCTTTGCCCCCATAGACCATCCGATGGCCATTCTCAGTGCTGAGGTGCCATCAACTATTGCTAAGCACATTGATTTGTGCTTAAACAGATTGTAAGCTGCCCTGAGTCTCCGGAGAAGGGAGGCATATAAATGGGATTTTAAAAAAAACAAAAAAGCTGCTTCTACAGCATACAAAAGGACAGACGCAATTCCCAAACACCTCTGGAGCATCTCCAAAGAAGACAGGATATGAATCCTTCTTTTAACCATCCATCAGGAAAACTGGCTGCTCCTTTGCCCCATCTCTTTCATGGTACAGCAGAGAAACAACGGTGCAGAGGGCACCATGATTGAAATCCCATTAAAAATAGTGAAGCCACTGAAATAAATGGTCAATGCAGTAGTGATAAAATGCCCATCTGGCCTGAGCAGTTCAGAACAGAAAGCTTACTTGCTAGATCAAAGCAACAGTTGATATAGAACTCCGGGTACAGTTTATATCATCTCTTCCCTGTTCTGCCTTCTCATTATGATTTATCTTATGCATCTTATTACAATTATGACACATCATGGTAACCAAAACTTATTATCCAATTTTGATCCCCACAATATAAAAAAAGATGTTGAGACTCTAGAATGAATGCAAAGAAGAACAACAAAGATGATTAGCTGGGGTGGCACAGTGGTTAGAGTGCAGTACTGCAGGCTAGTTCTGCTGGCTGCCTGCAATTCACCAGGCTCAGGGCTGACTCAGATGTCCTTCCTTCCAAGGTTGGTAAAATGAGATTGTTGGGGGCAATATGCTGACTCTGTAAACTGTTTAGAGAGGGCTGTGAAGCAGTATATAAGTCTAAATGCTATTGCTGTTATGGGACTAGAAGCTAAAATATATAAAGAACGGTTGCTGGAATTGAGTATGTCTACTTTAATTAAATTAAATTAAACTAAGTCGATCAGAAAGGTCGGCAGTTCAGTGGTTCGAATCCCAAGTGCTGCATAACGGAGTGAGCTCCCGTTACTTGTCC
>JANHFR010004395.1:53242-66720 GCA_032468015.1 Mimophis mahfalensis
CTTCCTTCCTTCCTTCCTTCCTTCCTTCCTTCCTTCCTTCCTTCCTTCCTTCCTTCCTTCCTTTCTTTCTTTCTTTTACAAAACCACTTAATTGTTGTGGTATACTTTAGGTCTAACTGCCTTGCGAAGTGATGAAGTCATTGATCTGATGATTAAAGAATACCCTGCCAAACATGCAGAGTACTCGGTTATACTTCAAGAGAAAGAACGTCAACGAATAACTGACCACTATAAAGAGTATTCTGTAAGTAACTGTTTATGATGAATGATTTTACAAACACAGAGCAATATAAAATTCAGGATATCAAATTTCTACAGCTTCTGTGAGCTAATAATGGAAATAAATTGTTTCAGCAATTGCAGCAGCAGAATACCCAAAAAGTTGAAGCCAGCAAAGTTCCAGAATATATTAAGAAAGCTGCCAAGAAAGCTGCAGAATTCAACAGCAACTTAAACCGTGAACGAATGGAAGAAAGACGGGCCTACTTTGATTTACAAACACATGTAGGATACTTGCACTTTCTTCTTTCAGTTTCTGTAAGCATAGGCTTGCTTGTAATCCAATTTCCTGAGATATACATTGTAATGGCACACTAGAAAGAAAAAAATGTAAGAAGTGCAAACATTGCATAAACACTAAAGGAAAAGTGTTTATGTTAAAAGGAAAGCACTAAAGGAAAACACTAGGAACAACTAGTAAAGTTGACTTGTATTATTTGTGAATATCTCCACAATATTGTGGATGTAAAGTAACATTGGGTTTGATATTTGTGCAACAGTGAAAATGAGTTGTAGAAATCTTAAAAATTGCTTTGCTTTGCTTTGATAAACGTTTGAGCAATCCATTCCATCGAAGTTGCTATGCTAGACCATGTGACCTTGCTTCTAATTGCAAAGCAAGCATCTGGTTTCTTTGCTCTGCTTTAGAGTTACAGTTCAGAGTTAATTTATAAGATTTTATTTAGGGAGTGTAACAGCTTTTTTCAAATCAAATGTACCACTCTCTAGACTAGTAGTTTTTTTCCCATTTATATACAATAATGAAATATTGATCTCAGATTAGAGTCATTGTGAACTCACTGATTATGGTCTTGATGCTTTCAGCTGATTGCTAGGGTTCCTTATTTCTCTATTAGTTTCATTCCCAATCCAGTTGTTCATCCTTTGTTTTCAAATGAGACAAAATTAACAGTTGTGATCAGGTTGCTAATGCATTTTTAACTATGATTGGAGTTTTAGTGTTTCATTTTGTAAGCAGCTATGACAGATAAAAATTTAAAAATACATTTAAATATAGAAGCCATAAAAAATACAACCACATTCTATTAATATTTGATTCTGAATTGTTTATAAGAGGGAGGATATGTGACAACCTCTTTGCTTTCATCTTTCGCCTTCAAGTAAAATGTACCGTATTTTTCGCTCCATAAAATGCACTCCCCCTCCCCTAAAGTGGGTGGAAATATCTGTGTGTCTGTGCTGGTCCTTTGGTGAATAGAAGCCAGGCTGCAGGGTCCTCTTACAATGCTGAACCCTGCCTCTTCTGTCTTTGTCATTGCCTGCCTCTTCTGTCTCTTGGAGTGCAGGAGTCAATAGGCAGAGCTGGCACATGAGAGAACACCTATCTGTTGTCCTCTCAGGCTCCGCCTGCTATTTTTTTTTCTTGTTTTCCTCCTCTAAACGTAGGTGCGTCTTATGGTCAGGTGCGTCTTATAGTGCAAAAAATACGGTAATGTCACAAAATTATTTTGATTTCCCCCTTTTGGTATGATTATTTTTATAGCTTGATAGACAAAAATTATTATCCATACTTGTCAACCAGAAATTTTAAATACAGGATAGAATTTTACATTACATTTATCAACTATATGCTGTCCTATATGATACTATGTGCATTTGCCATATTATTTGATCCAGAAAATAAATGCAGATATCTCTGTTTCATATACTTTTGAATACACAGAGTTTTACATCAGTTGAGTGATCTAGTATTTGAGGTATAATAGGATCATTCAAACATGTACCTTAGGTTACATGATGTCCTGTTAAAGGATCTATGTATGGCAAATCCATGGATGTGATATGTAAGAAATATTTCTTGATTATTTAGAAAAGCCAATTCATTCAGAAAAATGGGCAATGAGCTTCTTATTTTTGTATTGATAATACAGATTATCCAGGTGCCTCAAGGAAAATATAAAATTTTGCCTACAGAAAGGACAAAAGTTAGTCCTTATCCAGTGGCTCTCATACCAGGCCAGTTTCAGGAGTACTATAAAAGGTACCAGAAATTTGCTATGGTTAAGCTAATTATTTTTTTAAAAAATGTAGCTTGTAATATTCTGTGAAGATTTCTGCATGCATGGGTTATATTACCTATTATGGGCTGGATACTAGTTCAAGGTTAACATTTGATTCTTAAAGATGATTTGATTAATTTGTGTATCGTGTATACATATAACATATACCCATATATATGTATTGCACTTGTTTCTAGTTTATGGTTAAAATGTTGTAAATGACTGCTAAAATATTAAATGCAGTTTGTCTTTTTCTGTATTGCCTCATCTGTTTCAATTTGAAATACACGTTTAAAACTTCTTACTTAATTTTAGATACTCTCCAGATGAACTTCGATATTTGCCACTAAATACAGCTCTTTATGAGCCTCCTTTGGATCCAGATCTACCTGCACTGGATAGTGATGGAGATTCAGATGATGAAGAGCAAGCAGATGAAAAACGGAAAATCAAAGGCAATTCAGTGAACCAAAATGTATGTGCGCCAGATATATTTTTAATATCAGCAATGAGTTCTGGGTTTTCTGTGCTTTGGTCTATTTTATACGACAGTTTATTGAATTTTTTAATTACATTTTAAATCCTATTATACTTTTTATGGAGTTTATCATGAAGTTTTCTAAATATTTATTTGTATATTTACTGGGCAGAATCATTGAGTTTTGTCAGAATATACTAAGAATATATATCAATACATGAAATGAGGTTTAGAATGTGTTATTTTGTGTTTGGTGTAGAAAGTATTTTTGCTTGTCTCATACATAGAAGCAAAAAATAATTTTTCTTCATGTTACAGGACAATTCATCTGGCAATGTGTCTGAAGGTGAATGCGCAGCAGAAAACCAGGAAGAACCTTTGCAGGGAAAACAAAAAACAAGAGAGAGAAATTCTACTCCAAGAAAAGAGGGTTCCAAACGATCTGTATCCAAATCGGTTCCTGGGTACAAGGTAGAAGAAAAAAGCCCCTGACTCAGCTTCTTTACTGATCAGCTTCTCTCCCTGAAATATTTAACTTTGTTTTTCAAAATATGGAACGTCTGCTTACTATACTTGCCTAGCTGCTCTCCTGTTGTGCATTCCTGTTTGCTTCCTTACTTCCTGTTGCTTTATTTTACCTGGGGCCTTACTGTTTGTTACCCTGGCTGTGGAGTGGCTTCTATTTTCTGTACCTAAATGGTTCCTGAGCAATTGTAGCATGAGATCTCATTATTAAGATGGGTTTTCTCCCTCTTTCTGCCAGGGTGGAGGAAAATTGCTTTGTTCTCCGGGCTTCAAAAAGTTGATAGTTGCATATCAAATATAACATTGTGCTTTAGTTTAAAATAGCTTGCTGACCAGTATGAACTGGACTAGCACTGTAAAATGTAGCTAGAATATTGTACATATATATTTATATTTTCTTAACTTTTTCCAGAAGAAAAGTGTAATCTGTTTATAATATAATTTGGTGTTGGCAATCTTAAAACAATTCCCCTTGTGTATATGTAGGAAGTTGGGAGGACAAGCTTTGGCTTGAGCAGTGTTTGTTTTTTAAGAAGAAATATTCAGATAGTCTAATGAATCCCTCACTGTTAGGTGCAGTGAGGGTCATAAGTTGGCCTTGAAATAGGTTCTTTTCCCTATTGCTCTCCTCATTTTATGAAGAATACCAAAATAAGAAGATAGATGAACTTATTTGACTGAAGGTTGTACTAACCTTGTAGAATAGAACTGTGCCACAGGCCATTATGTTGCAGTTTAAAAAAATAGTTTGGGGACAGAGGATTTGGAGAGATGGTGAGCTCCAAGTGAGATATTGTGGTATAGTTCTGGTTTTGTACATTTTGTTAGAAAATGACATAGAGGAAGTGATTTAAGCTTACCAGGACTTAAAGAATTATATTTTAAACAGTGATCATTATATAACATCTTTAAATTGTCAGTATTACTGGTGAATTTCAGTTTTGAATTAACTGAAATTTTAGATTGAAATTTATAGTAAGGATAAAGAAAACAAGCTGAAAGCTATTTGTTTACCAATAAGATTTACTTACCAGTAAATTTTGCTTATACAGAATAAGGCATATGCTCATGTTTTTGAAGGGTTGTAAGGAAGAAAGTTAAGGAAATAGTTCTGTGATCCAAAAAATGATTAGGTAGTATGAATCCTGAGAAGTTACATAGTACAAATAACATGATTTTGAAATTGTAAACCATTTTCAAACTACGTAACTTACATATTGAATGTATTACAGAATCATACAAAGTACAGGACTCAAATCACTTTTCAGTTAGTGTTGAGTAGCTTTCTTTAAAAAAACCAAGATTCCAAATACAATTTAACTGCATAAACGCATGGTTTCAGACACTCGTAGAAAGGAGAAGTTTTTTAAAAATGATACAGAAAATGTTTTACTTTTTTGTAGACATGTCTATTTTTACAAAGCAGCCTTGCAAAATGTTTTATTTCACCGCAGCTTCAATTGTGTGGTAGTAATTTATATGATTAACTTATGAAATCCAAAGATGAAGCTTAGGAAGGCAATATAAAATTTTGAGGTATTATGTCAAAAAAATCCATGGGTACAGCAATGCCTGGCTAATTTCTTATGAAGGCACTGTAAGAAAAAACCAATATACAAATTTTTGATTGCTAAAGGTAGTTTTATTTTTTTATATATGTTCTTCCAAATGATTACTAGTCACTGGTTCAAACCCATACATATATAGTTGATCTATGGAGAAGCACTGGGACTTCTTTAAAGTGAATCTTAATGAGGTTAGAATATGAGAATTATCAGGTGCATTTTGGTTCCAAAAAGAAAATATAGACAGATTAGAAAATAAAACTGATTTTTTTTTCACTTTAGAGTAACTAACTTTATGTAACAACTAGTTTTAAATATCTAATACAATGTGTGTTTTGGAACTAATATAATATGAACATCTTTACTGACTGCATTTGATACATCATGTGCCTAAATAAGACTACAAATGGGGATTTTATTATTTCCAGGAACCGTTAATAGTTACAATGATTTTATTGCATAGCATTCACCCCATATATTAGATTATTTCTCTATTTACATTTTAAAACTAAAATTTAACTGTAAGAGCTTTTAGGAAAGATAAGCAAAATGTTATTACAAGTATTACAAATGGGTTTCTTATATTTTACGTTTTTCCTAAGCAGGCAGATTGATTTTTTTAAATTTGTTAAACCATCTGTCTTTTTTAACTGGGGCATCATTCCTATTATCCTTTCTCAATAGCTATTGTTCTAAAAGATGAAGGACTGATCATTATAATTGTCATGGAAGTATTCTCAGAGTAAGGGAGAGATCCGTATCTGCATATTTCAGTAGAAAACAGAAGTTTGAAATACAACTCTGTTAACTGATTATCCCACTCTTCCTTTGTATTCTGTAACTCTCTGATTTACATTAATTTGCTTAGAAAAGAAGAAAGGCTTGTTTCCAGGCAGTGTAATTTCTAGCAATACAGCTTGCTTATGTATTTGAGGAAAAACTACAAATTCCGTTGGGTGGTTCAGACATATCATTTCATACACAATACACAAAGCACAAAGGTTTATTGAAGTATGAAGATGGAACATGTTCTCCTACTGGCTACTCTCTTGCTTTAGAGAGCTTTCTCTCTTTGGCCACTCTTTGCTTCTCCAGCTTTGGAGAAGTCTCCCTGGTTTACTGACTTAGTTTCATGAAAACAAAAAACCTGGCTCAACAAGTCCCAAAGTCACTGAAAACAAGACTCATTGCCTTTGCTTTACTTAGAACTGACAGGTGAATATGATTTTGGCTGGTATACAGTTTGGCAGTTTTAGTCTAAAATGAATTTTTGAAGCAGCAGGATTGAAAATCTTACTATTCTTTTGCTTGTTATCTTGAAGATGTCCAGAATATCACTAAATCAGGCAGGCAATGTTTTCCAGTGATCCCCCAATGTCATTTTAATTTCTTTTTAGAATTGTTCCTAAATATGAATAGACTTTCCTTTTTCTTCATTTCTATAGGGGAGACATCCATTTTTGGATGTTCTTTTAAATTAGTATGCTGTGACTACTTTATTCCTAGATTTATAGAACTGAGATTTGGAGAAAGCATTATTGTTAAATGCCTCTTTGCTGGTGTAGTACCTAGGCTGCACAGAAATATCGACTACACTTAAGTCAGTACAGGTATAGCAACAGAAAGGTAGATTTGCATTGGGTGATTGAGAGGCGGCTTGCTGCTACATACTGTAGCAGTAGGTATGCATACAATAAAAGAAATAGCAAGTGTATTTTCTAATTTTAATCTTGATGTCGCTTAAAACAATGAACTTTATAGAATGTAGCAGTACAAAAGGCGAATGCTGCAGAATTGGGTTTATTCTTTTCTTTGGGAGGAGCAGGGTATAAAAAGGTATGCAAGTAGGATTAGAATAGCAAATAAAAATATGTCTGTTTCCACCATGGTTATTTATTATTTTGTAGCGATATTTGTGAATGTTAGACTCCTTTATCATTTCATTATATTTATGTATAAAACAGGTGGACTATGATTTTTTTTAAAAAAATAAATAAGCAAAAATATTGAATGCTTCTGTCATCTTTTAAAAAAGAGCTATTTATAAATGCCTTGTGGGTGTTTAAACAAAACTTTGGAGGCTGAGCATACTACATAAATAATTTCTGAAATTAGGCTAATACATAATAAACACGTTAACTCCTTCAAATTTTATACTTATTTAGTTAATAATTGCAATTTTCTAGAATTAAATTTATTTTTAATAAGAATAATTCAAACCTACTCTGCTTCTTTCAGCATTAAAATATTCCTGATAAAGATGTGTATAGCAGAGTGATGCCTGCACACTTTTCATTCTTTCAGCAGTAAATGTTTTCGTTCTTACTTTGATACACCATTTTTCTATTAAGAGCAAACTGTTACAATTATTACCTTGTAATTTTTAGCTATTTAGATAAGTAAGCAACCATCCACACATGTTGTCAATATACTATGAGAAGAAATTGGTATCAGAGTTAGAGATTGTGTTGGATTCATTTAGTGTCTTTTCCTGAAGGAAATGTACTGTTATAACAAGAATAGATGCTTATTTAAGACCTAACTCATCTTTAAAAAATGGTCTAGAATCTCCTCACCAGCATCGTTTCCTTCATGTTCTGATTCATCAGTGTCAAACTTAAACATTGGTGCCCTCTTCCTCAATGCCACATAAAGGGAGGATCTGTTGTCCTTGAACATTAATGCAGGGAAAACAAAAACAAGCAAACTATATCAAAGAAATAAGATTAAAATCTATCTTATTAAAATATATATATTACTGCACCTGTTTTAGTTTTGTTTATAGCATTATAGAGTTTAATAATTTGTGGCTTTTTACAAATTCAGATATTTAAAGGGGAAAAATAATCATTACGGTGGCATACGTGTGGTTCCAGTTACATAGTTCCAATGTTATACAAATTAAATGTGCATTGTTTTCTGTTATATATTAAAGTTTTATATGGAAATGTATCTAAATTTGAAAGAAAAATTCTTCAGGTAATTTCACCAATCTGACAATTTTTGGCAATTCTTATTACTATAACAATTCAGACAAATTGAGGGCTACATATTTAAGGGTAGGAAGCCATTTATTGCAAGGTAATTTACAAAAAAGCTTTTATTACAAGCCGCATAAAAATGATATATTAAGTATCTGGAGTACTTTTGATTATCCAATGTTACTTGATCAGAGGAACTTATATTTTTCTCCCTCCAATATTAATCTCAAATCTACACTTTAGGATTCCCCAAAGATGTGGAGCAGGTGGTGTGGCAGGAGGGTTTTGGAATTGAAATGACATGATACGTTATTTTCAAATCAAAATAATTGCTCTTACATGCAAAAAAGCACTTGTTGACATGAATGGTGTAAGATTATCATTAAGGAAGATACTTGGAATTCTAATAATGTTATTACCAAGAGACACTCCTTATAATTTTCACATCTTGTCAGGCACAGATTAAAACAATTTGGTTTTTTTGTACAAATTGAAAATATAGGTTCAGTTTAGGAAGACAGAGTATAATGGATCCAATCCATGGAAGAAATGTAGATGTATAAAATTAGTTTTCTGTGCAGACGTAAAAATTGCTTGTAATTGATAGTTGTTGATCCTTATCCTCACAAAATACCAATTTCAGTTTGTTTGCTTAAATCTACATACAATTTTATTTTGTTTACTGAGGAAATAAACAGGTTTTAATCAGCCTGTGCATTAGACAAAAATATACTTAGAATTTTCAATATATTTTCAATATATAATTTCAATAATATACTGCATGGAGAGTTCATATGATTAGCTTAAATCAACGTTTGAAGAATTATGTGTTAGCAATTTCATACACATTCATCTTACATAAGGAGATTAAAAATTATCCTTTTAAAAATTCATTGATTTGATTAGTTGTAATTATACATTATTATCTTATTTCACTTTGCATGTTTTTAAAATAGTCTCTATTCCAGCATTTTTCATATAATCAATACCTATCAATTTTTAATCATATCCTGTGTTCTACACCACCCAGGAGGTTTGTTAATTTATAGAAATTTAAATAACACACATTTTTTGAAAGAAAAAAAACCTGTATCAATTCTTCTGGAATGAATTTATAGCCCTCTTCTACCCTTCCAGCCAAAGGTCATTCCAAATGCTATATGTGGAATTTGTCTGAAGGGTAAGGAGACCAACAAGAAAGGGAAGTCTGAAGCACTTATACACTGCTCCCAATGTGAAAACAGTGGTAAGTAACAAATCTCCTTTAAACATGTCTATATATTTAAAGTGAAACAAAAATTACAATCAAACTATGTTTGCAGTTACTAAAGTTTAACTAGCACATTTGATACGCTGATTTAAAGTAAATTCTATAAAATAAAATCATTTTTAGTCTTGTCAGGATCCTTCATATAACCATTCTAGTAATGATACTGGTTTTGATCTAGGACATCCTTCCTGTTTGGATATGTCTGCAGAACTTGTTGCAATAATTAAGACCTATCCTTGGCAATGTATGGAGTGTAAAACATGCATTATATGCGGGCAGCCTCACCATGAGGAAGAAATGATGTTCTGTGATGTGTGTGATCGTGGCTATCATACATTTTGTGTGGGGCTTGGTGCTATCCCTTCAGGTAATTATATCAATTACACTTGTTCAGAGGCTGAACTAAAATTCAAGATTTGGATTTTTTTTTCTTTTGAAAAGATTGTACATCTATTATGTGACGTGAATCTTGTGTTAACTATCCATTCTACTGACATTCTGAGTGTAGCTAAATATTTTATTACTTTATACTACAGCATCTTAAAGTTTATTTAGGGGAGTGAATATGAATGTATTATCTTAAATCTGAGTACATTCATTATTGGAATATGACTATTGAGTCAATTTAGTATAGTCTTTTCTAATGGGAGGGGCATAAAAAACTAGTTACAAATGTAATTTTATAACAAACATATCCTACATACTCATTAATATTCCCACTTCCCACATACAGCTGCAGTAGCCTTTTTAGACTACTTGGCAGTTGGTCTTCTTTTTAATTGACAGCTCTAATTTTGTAGGTCGCTGGATTTGTGACTGTTGTGAAAGACAACCCCCAATTCCCAGGGGCAGAGGAAGAAGAGGGAAGAGCAGCAAAGAAGGATAATTGCATATTAACTTCACATAAACTAGTGCTAAACTTGGTGCTACTCTACTTACCACTGTACAAGGAAAAACACCACTCAAAAACAGTTTTACCAAATAAAACTTTTTAATTTTAACATGGTGAGGAAGGTTATTCAGTATCTTTTGTTGCATTAAAGACAGAGGTGAACATATCTCTCTTCTGTATTTTTATAATTTGTGTTATAGATTCTGTTCTGCATAATAATCATAATTTTTATAAAAAACAATTGCAGAGTAATTACTTTTGTCCTCCATCTTATTGAAAGGAAAATATTATTAAATTCAAGGGTATTAGTAAAGTAACAATTCTCTCTAAATCACAAAATAAAACACTTCAACTAGGTATACAGGTTTCTTGCATAATCAATTAGCATCTTATTTGTTTGAATATGATGCTGTTATTATGAAATTAAAGTATATTATAGGAACCAAGCTTAATTTAAGTCAAGCGAACTCTTGAATAATTCTTATTTCTTTCCATCTACGAGGAGTCTCTGGCCATTTGAGCTGTCTAGACAGTTGTCCTGCACTTTAGAACAAAAACAAAATTAGTAGAAGTGTCATTCTACTAATTTCTTATTGTTGATATTCTTCTAATCTTTCATTTCTTCTGTATGCTAAGACCAGAAAATGAGTACGAATGCATGCCAAAGTCTTAAGAGAGCAAGTCAGTTTTGGAAACATACTAGTGTTTCATACAGTGATAAGTGATTTAGTTTCTAATGTAATGCAATGTGTAGTTTGCTAAACAGCTTCTTGAAAGTAATGTAGATATTGCAAAAATTTCAACTCACAGTCCTTTTTTTCTTATTCCTTCCTGGTGGTGCAAATATTAGAGTTTTTTCTAGTATTCTTCCTCTTCAAGGCTTTTATTCAGAACATACTGTATTCATTTTCAAAACATTTCAGCTTCTACATTTCCATTGATCTCACAGAACTTGGAGGAATTCTAGAACAAGGAAGCTCAGGTATTGTTCCCTGAAGTATCGTGGTACTTCCTAGGTGGTGGTAATTATGAAACTATAATTACAAAATTTTTAAGTAGATATAGATGGGCTTACGCTGTGGAAAATGATTTGAAATTAGTGGGCTAAAAATTCTAATATCAACATATTTGAAATCTTCATACTTGTTTATAAGAAATTCTGTATTCAGGTTGCTTCACTTTAAAATGGATTTTAGTGGTGGTTGGAAAAGCAGATGAAGTCTTTTCCAGAATTCTTCAAATCTTTCACATGTAAGTATTTCTATTTTGGCCAAAGAAGATAGTCTTACATCTATCAATATATATTTTGTATTACATTATTTGTAAATATATTAACAAGTGTGATGAAATACTGAGCATGAATTCATATTTCTACAATTTTGAAGTTTTATTGAAAATCACAGTGAATTGTAGCATCCGTTATCACCCTGATCAGTTAAGAGAAAACCATACAAATACTGTACCTGCTACAATATAGCACTGGGAAAAGTTTACGTTATAAAAATAATTATGGCTTTATTTTCCGATCCACAGCTTAGAACAGCATTCAATCATTTAAACAGATTGGTCACACCCAAAGCTATAAATCTAAAAGAGAATTTCAAGTATTAATTTTAGTATTCCAATCAATATAGTCCAGAAGACAGATTCCTCATCTTGATACTCATCTTCTGTTGAATGAAACTTCTTCTGGTTCATTTTCATTTCTTCTGGATTGTATGAGCCACCACCAAATGGAGATTCTACAACTGTTTGATCATAGTACACTTTCATTTCAAATTCACTTTCCAAATGAGAGGGATGACCATAAATTCCAATTCCCACTGGGCGACGAAAGTGTGCTGGCACATAAACCACATCTTGACCACAAGTTACAGACTGTAGTTCATAATCATCGAAACTGGGATGAAGAGTTACATCGGATACATACAAGTCTGCATCACCTTTTAAACTCTGCATCTGAAGCACTATTTTCCCTTCATGATTTAGTCTCAAGTAGCTGTAATTTCCAGCACCAATCTGACCTTGAACTACATGCAGGAGAATCCATTCTTCAGGTACATCCCCATCCTCATTAAAAGCACTTGTTATAAGAAGTCCTTGAAAAGTAAACAGTATTACTAGTATCCTCTTGTAGTAAGGGGCCATCACACCTGTGTCGGATATAAAATAAACCTGTTCTGTGACTGAAGTAACCTCCAGATACCATGTTCTATCACTCTTATAAAAAGGCAACAAAAAATAGTTCAAACAAACTGTATTAATATTCACTAACTACAGAAAAGTTACCCTCCTGGAAAATCAGTCAGATACTCTTCTGAAAAAGTTTATACCACTGGGATGTCAGGACCAAGTTGATACCACGGATTGAAAGCATGTTGTCATTAAAATTTTAGTAGTAAATGTGACCATTGTAAACAGGAATAGGCTATTTTGCATGAAAATGGCCTCAGAAATAAGCATCTGTGATTTATTTAAATTTCAACAAGAACATAGAGATTTGCTTTTTTGTAGAACACATTTTTTTCCTTGAAATAATTACGCAGTGGTTCTATACCACTGTAGGGATAAATGAAAATTAGGACTATTCCATACATTTCCTGTTATGCATTAAATATAATTTTATAAACACACTGAACATAGATTGGATCTTAGACATACACAGAGGCAGCATGTTTTCACAGAAACACCAGTGACTGCATAATCTTAACCTATCTTAGTCAATAGATTCCGAAGGCAGAAAGAGTCCCAGCGTCTTACAATACCCTGGAACAGCAATTCTCCCTCTGAGTCCTGAAATTGCAGGACAAGAAAGGAATGCACACTGCTTTTTATCAGTCAGAAGCAGGTGACTACAACCTAAAAGGTAGCATTAATTCCTCCTAACAATAATTTGCTAAGCAGGGCTTTTTTGGGGGGGGGGCAGGAAAATAGAGAAGAGACTTAAAACTGAAACCACAGAAATGTGTCCTAAGCACAGGGCATCAGGTACCACAAATAACAGGAGGCTTCCTCTGTTAAGTTAAATCCTAGTGGACAATCACTTTATATGAGCTAGCAGTGTGCTGCAGCTGACAAAAAAGCCAACAGGGTTCTAAGTTGCATAAACAGGAATCGAATCAAGATCATGTGAAATAGTAATGCCACTTTATAATGCCTTGGTAAGGCCACACTTAGAATACTGCATCCAGTTTTGGTTGCCACGATGTAAAAGAAAGTGCAAGGAAGAGCAGTAAAGTTGATTAGGGGACAGGAGGATAAAGGATAAAGAACGGTTGCTGGAATTAGGTATGTCTAGTCTTATGGAAAGGACTAGGGGAGACATGATAACAGTGTTCCAATATCTCAGGGGCTGCCACAAAGAAGAGGGAGTGAAGCTATTCTCCAAACCACCTGAGGGCAGGACAAGAAGAAATGGATGGAAACTAATCAAGGAGAGAAGCAACCTAGAACTAAGGAGAAATTTC
>JANHFR010004395.1:72946-83157 GCA_032468015.1 Mimophis mahfalensis
TTCGAACTGCTAGGTTGGCAGAAGCTGGGACAAGTAACGGGAGCTCACTCCGTTATGCAGCACTCGGGATTCGAATCACTGAACTGCCGACCTTTCTGATCGACAAGCTCAGCATCTTAGCCACTGAGCCACTGCATCCCCACCAATTCTTAATATACAGTACATCTATTTTCAGCAATTCATGAAATTGTGCAGCACCAGCAGTGTGGTCACTTGAGGAAGAATAGCACCGTCTGCCATTTTTAGAAATAGGAAGTCCATTTGTAAGCATTTGTTTTGACTTACATGCAAATTCAGGTTAAAGACAAATTTAGGAACGGAACTGGTTCAATCCAGGGGACTGCTTGTATTATAGAAACAGTTTTAAATGAACTATAGGTGGTGCTAGAGTTTCTGTTAATTAATTACATTAATTACAAGGATGACTTCTTTTTTAACAGCATTTCCTCTTTTAAGTCTCTTTATTGATGAAGCAAATAAACAGATTATCACTGGATGTGCAGATGGACAGGTAACAAGTGTGTGCACAGTGTGACAATTTATAACTTATTGTTATATTAGATAGAAAATTCGTATTTGATTTTTGATGAGCTGGTTTAGATCCCGGTTCTATAGTACATACACAACTTCTATTGAAGTCTCAAATTAATTTATTCCCAAATGACAAGATAATTGACCATTGCCTTCTTCCGTGAGTTTTTTTTTTAAACGTATCATGTATAGCTTGGAATTCCCAAAATATCATTATATATGGAAAATAGTTTGCTGTTTTTCTCTTTTCAGTTTTTAAATACTGACTTCCAAGATGAATATATTAACTTTTTGCATACATAGTTATTGCTTATTTTATACTGCAATTGTAAAAGGCAAGTTGCAATGTCAACAAAAGTGAATTTAAGTTGCACATTATAAGCCACTCAAAATGACTAGCTATTTTCTTTATTCGTATTGTAATTAGTGCAGCCCAAAGTAAACTTTGAATAGAAGAAGTTGGTTGCCAAATATTGGTAACATTTAAGAAACTGAGAATTTTTATTGTAATAATTTTACTGAAAAGATGTGGCATGGTAGCTCAATTCAGTGGTCACATGGTTTACCACTGAACTGACATAATAAAATTAAGAACATTTTTGCAGTGATTAATGTGGAAAAGTAAGCTACAGTGATTGTATTTTTTTTTCTTTCAGCTGTGGATCTTCAGCTTGATTAGTGGACATAAGTATCGCTGTGTAATTCATATTAATGTAAAGAAAGAGAGAAAAAAGTTTTACAACAAAATAACAACATTTGAGCATTTGGGTAATATTGCACAAACATTTTACAATATTACTGGTTAGCAAATAATTTAATTGAATATGTGCTGTTCTAATTTAAATTTTTTGTGTACATTGTGTAAATGGAAGATATTAATTCTATTGTTCAAATAATAAGTGCATTCATAAAGGATGCAAAAAAAATTAAGGACTACTCAGAAATTAAGAAGAAAATTGAAATATCCCTGCTGTATGTTAATTCAGTTTGTTACACCAATGTTACCAGGGCGTGAAGACAGTGAAGACAGCAAGTTAGGTGACAGACAGTGATATGCTTTGCTGAGTTTGGGGCAGAAAAATTAAGTTTTTTGCTCCAAAACTACAAATGTAAAATAATTGAAAATGTACAACAGAAATTGTCCAATGAATCCACACTTAATATGACATATTGAGCTTCACTTTCTTGTACTTTTTAGTGAATACCTTAGTTAATTTATTTCTGTTATAATCATGTCTCTTTGTTTTCCAGATCAGATTCAGAATAATTCTCAGACAAATGTTATAAGCAGCATAGAAGAAGAAGATGCGGTTGAAACGACCTTTCCAATCCTTAGAATTGAACACTGTGATAACCCAGCGAATTTTGGTGTTAAAGAATCTAGGTGAGTGGGTTCTTCACCTAAAGTGTAGGCAATATAACAGAATAACAGAATTAGAAGTCTTCTAAACCAGCTCCCTGCTGAAGCAGAAAATCCCATACACTATTCCATTGATTAATTGTCAGGAAATGTTTTCTTAGTTCTAGGTTGCTTCTCTCCTTAATTAGTTTCCATCCATTGCTTCTTGTCCAGTCTTCAGGTGCTTTGGAGAACAGATTGCCTCCCTCTTCTTTGTGTCAGCCCCTCAAATATTGGAACACTGCTATCATGTCACCCCTAATATTTCTTTTCATTAAACTGGACATATGCAATTGCTGCAACTGTTTTTATATTTTATAATACACTGTTTTCTTGTTACATTAGAATATGTAAAAGTAATCACATAGATGTATATAATCTGTGTAGATATAAATGTCACCATAATTGTAAAAGGTTATTATATAGCGATGATATTGTGATAATTAAATAATATAGAATATCAAAGCTTTTAATAAAAATATGCAATTTATAAATCAGACAAATCAAAACAGAGAAAAATCCCATCTTGCAGTAAAGTAGTATCATTGTTTGAATTGTATCTCATTTAGACTTATAGCCTTCCTTTTCTGACCCTGCTGTGATAATTCCCTTGCAATGTTGGGCAGTTGTTAAAAAAAGATTTAGATGTTTTTTGGAAGAAGACTACAGATCTTAAGTGTTAGAAATTGCATCTCTGCATAATTTCCAGTTCAAAAACCCATGACATGTAAAAGTACATTATTATATATGAAATGAAGATACTTGAGGAATTTTTTAAAGTATACCTTGTCTTAATGTAGATTTCCTGATGCGGGTACACAATATTTGTGGATTGGAAGCTCTACTGGTTTATTCATAATTAACAATGCAAACTTTGAGTTGGAAGCTGCTTTACATTACAAAGGTGGTGTATATTTACTTATTAAAGATAATCCATACTCTTTTTCCTCTCTCTTAATAAATAAATATTACTTTGATTTCATATACAGTATGGAAAACTTTGATTTCTGTTTTCAGTGAACAATAAACAGTTCATTAACATTTGTTTCTTAATTTGTGATTATTGCACTAGAAAAATATTAATTTGTTTTCTTTCACAAAGGTTGAAATTAAAATCATTTGTCTATTATTTCAAAATGCATATAAGAAATGAAATGGACTCATTGTTTTAGTGATTTTTTAAAAACTTTTTTGCTTCATTTATATGTGGTTGCATGTGAAGATTTCACTGGTCTTAGTATTCAGATTGCTGGATCTTGTGCTTTAACGAGGAAGGCAGTCAATGGTAAGGTGAGAAATTGATTTTAAAATACTCAATATAAGACAATCCCTTTTAATTTAAAAACTGCTAATTAACTTTCCTTTATTTATAGTGTGATATATATTGCTTCAAATTTAAATGGTTTCCAAGTACACATAATAAAAATAAAAATCTATTTTATTCTATATAAAATACATCTTTCTACAATAAATAGATCTTCCAACACACTTGAAATTCTACAACATCCGTTTGAGTCTAAGCCTCTCAGCAATTCCATTACCTTGTTTAAGATTGGAGACCAGAGGGCTAAAAGTAGAAAGTAAGCTGCAAACTTTCCAACCTGTATTAACAAATCCTTGCCTCCCATCATGATATCTCTGTCGCTTAATGATGTAATTTCTCCTCCTGGCTGTCTCTCCCATTCAAGCTGCCTTTGAGACTCTCCACTGAGATACATCATCAATAAAGGAGAATGTCTGAGCTTGGCTGTTTTCTGGCAGATATTTCATTACCCCAACTAAGTAACATCAGTGCTAGAAGAGAGTGGGGTTAGAGATACCATCCTCTGACCAAAGCAATAACATACACCTTTAAAGTAATTCCATACCTCCGGCCTACAATTAATGTACCCATTCCCCCAATATGTTCATCAACAACAAGCTCTCCCACAGACCCCTTTTGTGCACCTTTCACCAAGACTGAGACTTAGCCCTCCTTCTCCCTATTCTCTTATTACAAGAAAAGCTTATTCCTTTTTGGTCTATGTCTCTTCACTCTTGGACCAAAGCTGTACCATTTTAACCTTCAACCCATCTTCCCAGGTGGAATTGATATGCTGGGTAGAATTCCATTCCTTGAAACAAACCTCTTCATTCTTTACCTGTGTTAAAGAAAGAAATGCTTTATGACTGTCTTTCTGCAGGTTTTCTGTTTGTTAACTTCTATGTTGGAGAACAAAATTGTTTTACTGGAAGTTAACGTTGCTGCTCTGTTGAGATGCCAACAGAGTAGTCTCCTTTTAAGTGGAAGGGAGGAAGGCTTTTCTGCTATTGCAAGGTAAAGGATCATTTTACTTAACCTCATTTAAAGTTCAGCTTCCTTTATTTACTGATGTTATTTCTGTCATTTTTATTTTTATTTTATAGTTTCTTTGTTTGAAAATGTTTTTGACAATTTGTAAATGTTCCAGAGTCACTGGAAATCAGGCTGTATATAATTTAATAAATAATTTAATAATCATATAAGAGATTAGAATATTATTGGAACTATTAGAATTAGGAGAATAGAGATAAAAGAACATAAAGATGAATTTAGTACCAATCAAATCAAACAGAAATAACAGCAGAAATGGTTAAAAAATGAGTGAAAAGGATTAAAAACTGGATATCTCCTGGAAAATTAGCATTTTTAAAAAATCATTATTGACCTTGTGTACCATTACATATTTTGTTTTTCAGCTGTAGATAAGGCATATCTCGTCCATATTTATGGAAATGTATTGCTAACAAGCAATTGTGTATCTAGGTAACAAATTTAATTTAAAATATTGTAATAGAAAAACATCTTTTTCGCAACTTCTAAGATTGAGAAATACATCTTTTTATGAATAATATATAGTCTTCCATTCAGTGAGTGTCTTGTTTAGCGAGTGTTCGCAACATCAACAGTGATGAAAATGTACCTTTGCGACCAATCCTTGCATTTACAACTTTCATAGGTCTGTAAAACACAGCTGAAGGAAGATCACTTAGATCAGAGGAGTAAACTTAGCAGCCCATGGGCCAGATGTGTCACTTGTAGGCCACGCCCACCCCAGGTACATGAAGGGAAAATCCATCACGATCCATCACGTGATTGTAACGTGACACCACGAATTTGGCACTGGTGACTTAGACTATCCCAAATGTGCTTTTCAAGTGGCAACTGGACTTTCTGGTTTTTCTTTGAAGATGTTTTGCTTTTCATCCAAGAAGCTTCTTCATCACTCAATAACTGAATTGCCAGTTCCAATTATAACTTGTAAAGAACTACTATGTGTAAGAGTATTCTTAGTGTTTGGTGGAAAACAACCATAAGTGCTATTTATATTGCATTTTAAATCACTGGATATATTTAATATAGGCTATCTTCAATTTAGGTTATCTAATTATACAATTGTATTATATAGATTGCAATATATCCAAATAAGGTGAGTAACTGGTAGACAGGCACCTGAAGCAAAGAAAGTGGCTTGCTTATGATCAACTTGTCAATTTACATTTCTACCAAGTAAGATGTGATTGCAAAAACATATAAAGGGAAAATCCTTTATTCTTACTGCACTTTGAGCTGTATAGATAAATAATATAGGTGATTGCAGTACCAGGAATGTATTATTATCTGTAGTGAATTAGCCATTTATCCCGAAAGCAATATCTCTAGTACTGCTCTTCTGTCAATTGTTATGAGCATTTTGTAGTTAAATATATAATTATATCTTTGGTCTGTGGTTTCAGATGTCCTCTGCTTGTGACCTCTCCCTTGTACCTGAAGAAGGAAAAAGCCAAACTTGTAAATAAAGCAGGTAAATTTGTTAAATTCTGCAGTGATTAAATCCTTTGACTAATACATTGAAAATAACATCCCAAAGCAAAGATTGAGCAAAGGAAGAAACTAATTGAGGGCTGAATGTCAGCTATGTTTACTTTTTTCCCTATTTTATTCATTTTTTCATATTCTGAAGTATTTACTCCTTATCCATCCCAAATCACCATATGCCATGGTATTTACTAGATAGGTCCATAAATATTGACCCCTGCTGACAAACGTATCTGATGAGTCAAAGCTTTTACATAACAACCTTTTCTTGTAAGAAAAGTTATTTATGTTACCAGCCATTGTTGGTCCTAAGTCCGATGCAGCTTTCCCTGCTAATACCAGCCAGCTTTGGCATGATGCCACAAATGCAACCAAAACCTCAATTTACTCTAATTACAAGTTTCCCTGGAAGCCAGCTTGCTCTTGTCCACATTTCATCACCTAAAGGGTACATGCAGTACACTATTAGTATCAATGCAATAGATTTCTCTAGTGGCTACATTTAATTGTGGGTGTCAAAGAAGTACCTTACCAAAAGACCTAATTCTGTCTGCATGCATCAACTTCTGAAATATAGGATGAAAAACTCTAGAGGCACAAACTTTCTCCTGCCGTTTTTAAAATGTGGAATTTCTAACCCAGAGAAATAAATAGAAAGTTATTTCAGAGGAAGTCAGCATAGCATCTCAGTGTTACTCTGTACTGTGTTATCCTTTTCAGATATGGAATCACAAATACTCAGATAGAGAGCCGTGTTTCCTATAAGAAATTTCCTATTCTTTTCAATGAAAATATACATACAAATAGATCTGAATGTATTTTCTCCATTGAAATCATTGGAAAATACACAGAAGTCCTTGTACCAATCCCCATGCCTTAGAATGATACATCTGAAATAGGTTTTTAAACTATCAAGTCTGGCCATCTCACTATAAGGATCCAGATTAAAATATCTGGTAAACTGAAAGGAAACTCAGCATATCATCAGCAATTGGTGCACTGCCGATGTCTTTTGATGTTACATATTGCCATGGAAAGATTTTTTTAAAAATAATTTAAGATTAACCTAAAATGATGATTTTAAAAACAGAATTATTTACTCTAACAAATGTTGTGGGAAGAAAGTTACATATCTTTTTATGTCCATCTAACACTGGAATGGATGATTTTAACAGATCAGGTGCTGTTTGTATTAGTGGAAGTCCCCTTATATCTGGCTCAGGACATCCAAAGTATATTTTTAGTTTCTCTCTGTATATGTATTTCTTGATGCTTAGCTATGAAGTTTATATTAACTATAGATGTTTCTTAATTTAGGTACAAAAACTCATATAAAAGACAAGCCATTGGTTTTTCATAACAAAATTAAATCATCAGGTTATACATCAGCACCACAGTGAGTGCAAATTACGCTGGTAAATTTACTTTGTCGCTTTTAATAACAGTTTATTGTTTTAATGTTTTATGTACTATTTTTATTGAATGTAAGTAACCCAGAGTCACCTCAGCAAGATGGAAGGCATAGAAGTTTAATAAATGAATAAAAATAATTGTCTTTTTTAGTTACATAAAGATTTGGTATGTTTAATGTAAAATGGGCTGAAGGATAAGGAATAAAGAGTTTGAAATACTAGTTTAATTTAATATAACCATGCAGATGAGCTCAAAGTTTGTAATACCATGATTGGCTAAAATGATCAATTAATTTATATAACCACTCATTAGTAAAATTATAAATTTATTCCTTATGCCCGGTTTTAATTTTGGAAGCTGAATCCACCTACCTAATCTGAAGCATTGTTTAATTATTTTTATAAAATTAAAATTCAGACTCTGAGTTAAAACCATTAAATTTTAAAATTCTGTTCTGCAAAGAGGACAATGTTTGCATATTAACTGATTTTTCTATTTTTCATATTTTATCTTGGTTTTTTTTTAGTGGTGGAATAGAGCCAAAAATGAAATGTTTCCTCAGCCACTTGATACTTGATATTCTAATTAGATTTAAGATATCAAGGGGCATTGCTTGTATACTTAGATACATATTCTTAACTCATAAAGGTTAAAGGTGTTAAAAGATTCCAATTGTGATTCTGTTAGTGCTAATCCTCCCTTCTTTGTTAAATAGCAGTAGTTGTGTCAATCATATGGAAAATTCATCCCTACAGGGCATAAGGTGTAGTTATCACAGAGACTGCCAGTCTCTCGCCAATTTTTTAAAAAATCTCCTAGTTTTATGCATGTAATTATGTCCAAGCATCACACTGTATTAAATTCACCTGTGCAGTTGATGAGAGAATTTTATAAAAATAAAATCGCCTTAGAAGAAAGAGTTGATCATTGATTGGAGGATGGAGCAGGTATTAATTCTTCCTTCTTTGATATGTCCTTGAGAATTTTTTCCCTCCGATTCTGGGATTTTCTGGGTAATATAGTACTAAATATTATCATCTATATCAGAGCCTTTTTTCCCCCTGTTGTAGCATGCTCATGTTCTCTCCAAATTCAAAAGTAAAACACAGCAGGTTGACATCGGAATGCAAGAGAAGTTGGAAACGGTAAGTAGTATAATTGTTCAATGACTACAGAAACACGTTTTAATACCAAAAGCGTTATCCTGCAGTAATAGTGTAACACTATCAAGCAAAATATTAAATTTATTTCAACAATTTATCATTTATGGTATATCTGCCACAATTTAAAATTGGTAGTATAGAAAGAAATGCTAAATCTCTTTTATTCTTGCTTCACTAATAGCTCTTTTTCCTTTTTTAATTTTGTTTTATTATTGAAGAAGAAATAAGGAAGAGTATCCACTTGGAAAATCTCCAACCGAAAGTGTGAGGCAAATTACTGTGACTGATAAACCAACTGCCATATGCTGTATTCAGTATTCAGGTATGGGGTGGTGGTGGAAATGACAACTATCTTTGGTTTATTAATATTAATAGTTACTTGATGTAGCACTTGGAGACCTTAAAGCTAACCAGTTCTGTATTTACACATGGCCAACTCTGGCCTGGGAATCTGGCTGTCTATATTTTTGGGCATTTTTAATTTATGCTAGATTAATTTGCTGTTCTCATTGTTCTAGGAAATGGAGAATTATTGGCTTGTGGTTTAGCTGACAAAACATTGCTGGCATTCAAATCAAATCTTATAGGAGAACCAACTGTTTATTCAGGTACATTCATTTTAGTTTTTTCTATTCTTAGCTATCCTTGTTTCTTTGTCCTCTGTTCCAATATGAGAAAAACAAAATTGAAGTTCCAAATAATAGAACAGAAATGGCCAGAAGAAATTCAACAAAACTTTTTGCATTTATGAAAACAATAACAAAAATAGAAAAATCGATTAACAACTGGAACAGATCTGGTTAGGAGCTGGCCAAGTGAGAATATCTAGCTAATCTTAACTTAATATGTATAAAACCCAGTAATGGAAATATTTTGTACAAGTCACAAAGATTGATAATTCCACTTTATTTTATATTAATTAAAGGAATAGGGATAACATTACCCAGTCTTGGCTCCCTCATTTTAAGGGCACATATTTCACTGTTCAGTTCTAACAGCGGAATTTTATCCCTGGCTGGCAGCTCCAGAAGGAAATATTTTTTCCTAGGAAAAGTAAGTTTGCCTTTTATTCCAAAAATTATTAGAGTGTTGTTGTTTTTTAAAGGGAGGCTTGTACCATTTAATCTTAGCTGACAGAGGTTTCTTATAGTTAAAATGGAGAATTTTTTTATTAAAAATGGAATCAGTAAAATATCCTTTCTAGGCACTAGGGGACAGCCTAGGATCTTTAAGTATATTAACATTAGTAGTTTGAACTAAATATATATGAAGTTACAAACGTTGGATATGCCACCAGGATTTTATTTATATTTTTTCTTATGATATGTCCAATTCACATAGAGCAGGACCATAAGGACCATATTATTAAGCAAATCACCCACAATTATTAAACAAGTTACCATGTGACTATGACTTGTGACCTTCTGCTGGCTTTATCATTGACTTTGCTTGTCAAACACTGGCTGCGAATGTCACATATGACCATCATATAACTGCAGGATACTGCTACGGCTATAGGCAGAGGTGGTCTTCTACCGGTTCGGCCTAGTTCGGCTGAACTGGTAGCAATGATTAGGGGTGGTTCGCTGAACTGGCAAAAACCACCCCTGGCTGGCCCGCCCCCCCGCCCCGGCCCCTCCCTTTTTTTAAAGCTCTGCTGATTCTTGCGGCAGAACTAGCAGCTGTGCGAATCAGCAGAGCACTGCTTTTGAAGCTGAGGGAACGTGCTGTTCCCATCTAATTTCTGCTCTAGGTGGCAGCATTGCTACTTCCTAGAGCGGAAATAGCAGCACGTTCCCTCGGCTGCAGAAGCTGCATGCCTGCACGCACGCATGCACAAGCCGGGCAAGCCAAGCCGGCTTTCTCA
>JANHFR010004396.1:33386-45859 GCA_032468015.1 Mimophis mahfalensis
CACTCCATGTGTCAACGTCCTTAGCCATTTATCTCCTTTCCCAATCTCTGACTTGAGTCAATCTGTTGTCTTCTTCCTCCCATTGCTAATAAGATAAAAATGCCCAGGTTAGCAAGGGCAGTGGGGTTGGCCGAGTGCAGTGAGGTCAAAAGAGCAGAAACATTGGGGAGCGAAAGGGATGAATTGAAGCAGAAGTGTGCTGGCAGGGTAGGAGAACTGTGGAAGTCTTGCCTAACTACAGAACAATCCTGGCTTAGTGGCAGCTTAGTGTTAGCAAAACAGACTACCAAAACTGTTGTCACTAATGCTGTTTCGCCTAATTACCACATCACTTACAGAGGGAAATTGGGTTGCAAAGTGAATACTGCAAAAAAAATTTCTGTAATTCTAAATTATATTTTCTTTTTTTCATTCTGGTTTGTTGCTGTTGCACTTTGTGCCCTACTGGGAGTCTTTTATGATTGAGTTTATTTTTAATAAATAAATAAATGTTTCTTGATTATCATCTTGCAATATTTATTAATCAATCTAGAATTCACATTTGGATTAACTTTCCTTAACCACTTAAAAAGACCCATAGGACTTGGATTTAGCGAATAATAATTGAGTATATTATCTTCAAATAAATAAAAAGCAAAAGGATAAAAGGGATTAGGGAACTTAGGTTCAAAAGTCTTCATGCATTGTCATCTTCCAGTGTTTCTGTTACCTTCCAATAAATTTTCTTTCTTAATATTTATATTCCAATGAATTTAATGAATAAAAGTTCGTATTTCCATCAAACTGACAAGCCTGTGTGAAAAAGTATTATTATGTCTAGTCACCCAATTAAAAATATAGAACCAAGGTGAAAAACAACAGGTAACATAGTTGAAAATGTATGAATCCATTCAATATAAATAGAGGCCGAGGCAGGTTAATCTCTTCAGATTAGAAAGCAAGAAACTGGGCAGAAATATACAGCAACATAAATAAAGTTAGACAATTAATTTTTCTTTAACACAGAGTAAGGATAGGCAGCTATGACCCTTGTACATTTCTTTTTCAGTTGCCATAACATTATATATCACAAATATTTAAAACGGATAAAACAATGTATTCCCATTTTAAGCCAGGAAATTATTTTAAAAAGTGTAAAAACAATCTTAAAAGAAGTTAAACTCTCCCCAAAACAAAAAGTGAAAGTGATTAAACCCTACCCTCAGCCAAATGTGGTATTAGGTTGTTTCTTTTGTCCATTTAACATTGTGTGTGACCAGCCATATGCTAAATAAATAAATAAATAAATAAATAAATATTGTCCATCATTGTTCCATCCACTATAGCCTTTGCTTCTAAAAAAAAGCTCTGTCTCCAACCATTAAAAGATTGGCCATCTTAAATATAAGAGAAAAGCACTCTGTGCTTTTTTCTCAGTCATATGACCCAGTTACATATTCAAGCAGTGTGAGAAACAGTTTATATTTACAGTATATCGGTACGAATTCATACTGTGCACCCTTCTTATGATAGGAAGTTGAAGTCAATTGTTATTCCCTGCATACTTAAAAACATTAAGAAAATTGTAAGTATGCATGCAGAATCCCTACTTATGCGTACCAGGTATGGGATTAGACTGCACAATTCTGCTTTTCACCCAAACTTCTAATATGAAACCACTTACCACACATTCATGAAGAACAGGCTATTTATACCTTCAAATTATTAACCACAACTATTGTGAGTAATATATCTCATGTCAAAACAATCGACAAGAAAAGACAACTTGTTTCTGGGTTGTCAATTTCAAGAAGGAAATAAACGTATTCGACTAGATAGGGTCTTGGATTAATTCAGAAAATAAAATATGCCCATTTGTACTATTAAATTAGGGTTCAATCAGTCAGCTAAAATAATAAAGGTTTAAACAACAAAGCTTTAAACAGCAGATATCCTTTCCCAAATATCAAATGGAACATCAATCAAGTAGTTACTTACCATTGTTTTTTGAAATTCTTCAGAGTTTTTGGAATCCACATTGAGACTATGGAAATAATAAAAATATATATTATATAATAAACATTTAGAAGCAAGTGATATCTCAAAATAATGGTTGCTCTTTTTTTCCATACAGTCGAACCTCAGCTCGTGACTGGAATCCGTTCCGGGATTGCAGTTGTGAGCTGACTTGGTCGCAACCTGAAGTGATGCTTCTGTGCATGCACACATGGCAAAACGGCATGGAAAGGAAGCTTTCTGTGCCAATTTTTATTCACAAGCTGTGTTTTGGATTGGAAACTGATCCAAAACTTGGCTTGATTTTGGGTTGGAACCCGAATTGGTTGCAGACCGAAGTGTTCACAACCCAAGGTTCCATCTTTCGTCCAGATTTTTGAAAATCAGACATTTTCTTCTAAACAGTATTATCTTTTTAAAAGTTAACTTGTGTTAATATTTAACATGTGTACCAAACAGAAAGTTGAGAGAAAGTTTGGATGTCTTTGAGAGCTGTATGTAATAATAGATTTCAAACCCTTAGAAGACATTATCAGACCATATGTGAGTTCAAGAAAATGACCATGCATGGTAATAATGTTCTACCATTCTGGTTACAAAACAAACACAACACACGATTCTTTGCTATAAAATCATAGTAAGAAGCAGTACATTATTATAGATACTATTTTTCCATATAGTTGAACCTTGGCTGGTGATTGGAATTCGTTCCGATAAATACTATATATCATAGAAAACTATTTGGCTGTAGCATTTAAAAATTTCTATTAACATACACATATATACTAAGAGTGGATGAATTCAGGGTTGGCTGACTCTATTCCAAGTTTAATGACACAAAAGAGCATTGATTCCTATAGGCTCTTCTTTTCTAGAATAAATACTATGTGAAAAGTAGTTTATATCAGGTTTTCAATGAAAGGGGTAGCTGTTCTAAAAAAACAATAATGGTTGCTCCTTTGGGGCTTTGTATCTGCAAAATGTATTCCAACTTTTTCCCCCTAAACAACATCATGCCCCAAATTCCTACTTTTTTTGTTGTTGCTCTTCCTAGAATTTCTCCCCAAAACACTTCTGTTTTCTGGTGAGACTGCTAAAAGGCAATCTCCCATTTCAGGCTTCAAAACACAAAACTCTAATGGAGTGGTTCTCAACCTTCCTAATGCCATGACCCTTTAGAATAGTTCCTCGTGTTGTAGTGACCCCCAACCATATTTGTACAAGGTGTATGTGATGGGGTTGGTGTTTTCCGATAGTCTTAGGCAACCCCTGTGAAAGAGTATTTTGACCCCCAAAGGGGTCATGACCCACAGGTTGAGAAACACTGCTCTAATGCAAGCTTGAAATCAGTTTATATAGTTAAAGTGATTCTTGTCCTCTCCCCCAATGCTCCCCCCAAAGTTATTAGAAAATTAAGAGCAGACATATGTAAACTGTCTTCACCTATTTTGTATTCTTAACTGCCCAATGTGACCCTCAACCTCCTCAAAAGTGTGAGCCTGTTTCCCCAAATTTTCTTTCCTTGCCTTAAAAAGACTATTATACATAACACATCAAGATGATATGCTGCTAAGATAAACTAAGTTAAACGAATATCATAAAACTGTGTCCATTTTAAAAATCAAACCATATTATTGAACAAATATTGAAGATATAATTCAATGTTATAATATAATAATATAATAAGATACAATAATTACCATGAAAAACATCAAAAAATGAATAACATTTTTCAAAAAGTGGCAAGGAATATACCCTGCAAACATGGAGAGGTAGATCCCAAGACAGTAAGCAATATTAACAGTTTGAAACTTTTTTTAATTATGAACAGTTATTCCAAATTAATGTCTGAAATAAAGTAGTATGCCTAACATTAAACTTCATCAGTATTAGAGAAATACGAACATTCACAGATGAAGAAAATAATGTTGCTGAGACTGTCGGACAAAAAGGAAACAGAAAGATAAAGAAAGCAAATGGAAATTAAGATATTTAATTTTTCCTAATTGTTGTTTTAATGTTTGAAATGGCAAAAGAACATTTCAAAACATAAGCTATCAATGTAGATTACAAAATACAAGTCAAACCACTTGTTTTGTATTGCCATAATTCAAAACATTGAACAAATTACTGATTTGATTTTTCACTCGTGGGACAAGCTTGCATTTTCAAAATTATATTAGCTATTCCTCCATTTAGTTCCTTATTCAAGGTCTTTTCAATTTATAGAATATACTAGCTGATTACCCGGTGTTGCCTGGGTATTCCTTTCCTTTCTTTCCTTTCCCTCTTCCTCCTTTCCTCTTCCATTGTCTTCTTCCTCCTTTCCTTTCTTTTCCTTTGCTTCCCTTCCTTTCCCTCTTCCTGCTTTCGTTTCCTTTTTTGCCTTCCCTTCCCTTCCCTTCTTTCTTTCCTTTCCCCTTCCCTTCCTGTTTTCCTTTCATGTTCCTCTTCCCTTTCCTTCCTTCTTTTATTCCCTTTCCCCTTCCCTTCATCCCTTCCTTCCTGTTTTCATTTCCTTCCATTCCGTTCACTTCTTTTCCTTCCTCCTCCGTTCCCTTCCCTTCCTCCCTTCCTTTCCCCTTCCCTTCTCTTCCTGCTTTCCATTCCCCTTCCCTTCTGTCCTCTTTTCCTTTCCTCTTCCTTTCAATTCTTTCCTTTGCCCTTTCTTTCCTCTTCCCTTCCTTTCCTTTCCCCTTCCCTTCCTGCTTGCATTTCCTTTCCCCTTCCCTTCCTCTTTTCTTTTCTTTTCTTTTTTCTTTTCTTTTCCTCGCCTTTTGCCTTCTCCTTTCCTTTCCATTCACTTCCATTGCCTTTCCTTCCTCCAGCTGGCATTGGATAGGGTGGTAAGCCTCCCCACACGGCCCTGGCCGGCTGCCCAAGGGAGGAGGCGCCAGCCTGAGCTGGTGTATTTTCCAGCAGCACAGCCCCAATCCGGGAGCCCCCCTTTCTCCTCACATTCCGGCGACATTGGCACACTGTAGGACAGCTGAGAGCAGCTGGCCAGGTGAGGCAGGCAGGGCCACATAGGGATGGCTGTTCCAGCAGCAGACTCCTGACCTGGTGGCCCCTGCCTTCTCCTCACCTTGCAGTGACATCGGTGCAGTGGAGGAGTGTGGGTCAGGCTGGTTGGTGAGGCGAGGCAGGGAGGCAGGCAGGGCTGCATGGGGAGGCTGGACCTGTCAAGTGCAGAAGAGGAAGTGGGTCAGGGGGCATGCTATGTGGATTGTGTCATGGAGATCCCAGCCCAGGCCAGGTGAGCATCCTGTTCCCACCTGGGTAAATTCTGGGAGCTCCATGGAGACCAGGCAACCCCATTCCTTGGTCGCTGCTTGGCCCCACCCAGCCCAATGGCCAATACCTCCTGCTGTCAGCCAGTCACTCAAAGTTTCTGGTTTATAGGAGGAGCTTGCCTTGGCCCTGACTCAAGGGACAATGGAAGCGCCATCAAACCGGCCAGGTGCTGTGGGGTTAAGGCGCTTCCCCCATTAACACCCTTCAGCTGTTCTGTGCACTAAGCCATAACTGCCTGGGAGCTGAATACAAACTGGCCAGAACAGCTGATGGGCGCAAATTGTGGAAGTGCCTTAACTCCTACAACCCATAGTCATTTTAATGGCTCTGCCACCCCCTTTCCCATTGTCACCATCTCTATAGTAATGGCCACCCTTTTAAATAACATATAGAGTAGGCTTAAAAGTCATTCAGTGCTTTTTAATTTTTATACATAAATTACCTAACTGTGTTCCACACGGTTGTTTAATTAGGTTCTCTTTAGCTATATTGTTTAATTAGGTTCTCCTCATCTGTTAGGATTCCATTCACTACCAAAAAACCCTAAATATTTGATTTCTTTATATCCCAGATTACATTTTGTTGGATCCACTGTAAAACTAGCTGTTTGGAGACTTGCTGCTACGTTTATCAATGTATTAAATCAGGGGTGTCAAACTCAAGGCCTGCTGGACGGATCCAGTCCGTGGGGTGCTAAAATCCAGCCCATGGGGTCAGCCTGGAAATATCAAGGAACCCTGATCCCTCTGGTGGCTAAAACGGGCTGAGTGCACACACACACCATGCCTCATTTTTACTCTCCATGGCCGCCTGCAGCACTCTGCCAGCCGAAAATTGGGCTGAAAAATGGGCCAAAAATGGCTGGAAAGCGGCCCGAAAACAGGCCATGCAGTCTGTTTTCAGCCTGCAGAGTGCTGCAGGATGCATTCATCCCAACTGCCCACCACCAGCCCACAGAGGAGAACTGCAATGCTGATCTGGCCCTTGAAGAAATCCAGTTTGACACTCCAGCATGAAATTGTATTCCCAGCTTTCACTATAGACAATGATATTATTTAAGTAAGTCTCACATCATTTTAGTTGATCAGGAAGATTTCGTCCATTAACCTTCAGAAGATAGGCGTCCCTTTTACTTCAATCAATGAAAGAGACTTTATCATGAAGTGGTAGGTAAAGATCTTCAAGCTGAGGCTGGACAAACATTTGTCTGATATGCTTTGGTTAGTAGAACCTTTATCAAGCAGAAAGATAGACTAGATGATCTGAGAAACCTTCCAACTATTTGTAGTGCATAGCTAGAAATTATAAGCAACATTGGAAAGGAACCAAAGTACAAATGATGGAACCTCTCTAAACAACAATGAAAATAGAAGAGAAAGAACTGGAGAAAATCACAAAACACAAAGACCTGCAAATAGAAGACAAACAACTGTGGCAAAAGAAAGTAAAGAGAGTACCAATAGTAAGAAGTCCCTTGGGTGTAATCACAAAACATCTGAATATCATTAGTATTGACAAAATACATTTAACAATACATTTAACATCATCAAATCACAATATCCCATGTCCCTGGAAAGGACTTGTGAGATAAAAATGTGAAATCCAGTCTAAACATCTGAGTGATTATGTGACCAACATAATAATGTAATTAGACACTTCATTGCCACACCTATCTATTCACATTCTCAAACCTGGCATTCAATCGTGCTAGTAACAACCTGTCGCTTTTAACTATTGGACTATTTGTTACCCTGTGTCCAGTGCCTAAGAGCTCATTAATTATCCAAATTTCTCTTTCTCTAGGTTGTTAATTACCTGTCTCCTGTCTCAGAGGACCTTGTTAATAACTTATACAGTCCCTCTAAAGAGGGCCTAACAACACATTAAAATTAAAGATGCTTTTGTTTTAGCACCTGTCAGGTGCTGTAAATTGAGAAATTTTCACATTAGTATATTGGCCTACTGTAGTGTAGCATAAAAACAAACGTTTTTTATTAAAATGTTGCACACAGAGTTATCTATATCCTGGAAAACCAATATTTCATTTGTTCTTAAATACTGTGTGTTCAGTACACAGGACTATGAGAGCTACACATTAACACCTAGACAGGTACTATGATGAATAGTGCCATTAGCCTACTATAATGAAAGTGATCAAGGAACTTTAAAGAGAAAACTTTGAAAAGTGTAACTGGGATTACAAAACATTAACTCTATTGTTCTTAAGGAACAATATAACCTCATGTAGGTTTTTCAAAGAATTAGTCATTTGAGCTATAGATTCTATATCAATGTGTACAAAAAGTCAACTAAGTTATTACTTCTTACAAAGACTTTCTTTAAGTAAGTAAACTGACCAATATAAATAATTGAATAAATAAATAACAGAATAAACAAAACTATTCTTTAAAATGATATGCGACTTTCTTTTAAGTCAATCTGGAAATTTTGATTAGCTTAGTACACCTAACTTCAATATATTAGTATAGGTAGTTTTTGACTTACAACTATTTGCTTAGTGACCATTTGAAGTTGTAACAGCACACTGAAAAACAACTTATGATCGTTTTTCACACTTACAATCATTGTAGCATTTCTATGGTCATCTGATCAAAATTTGGATGCTTGGCAACTGGAATGTATTTATAAGAGTTGTAGTATCCTGGGGTCATGTGATCATCCTTTGCAAGCTTCTGACAAACAAAGTCAATGGGCAAGCCAGGTTCACATAACAATTGTGTTACTAACTTAACAATTGCAGAATTCACTTAACAACTGTGGTAAAAAAAAAAAAGCTTATAGAATGGACAACCTTACTGTCTCGCTTAGTGAGATGTCTTCTAAGGAAGTAAGTGCATTTCAATCATTTAAAAAACTTTAACATGTAGTTGGGTTCCCCAAACACACATACTTGTGTTCAGCTGCCTAGACATATTCAGCCTTTTAATAATGGATACACTCAAGCTTTGCTTGAGGATTTAAAGCACAAGGGGTTCTTAATTCTTTGTTAGATAATCCTGCATTTTAAGAGTACGTTGGCTTTTATATAATAGAAGGGCAAAACTGTTTGATACAGACAGAATTGTTCCACAATACCAACCTAGGCTAGTTACTTCACAGCACTGAAGTATCAATCCAGGACTGTAATGTTTATTTTTTAAAATTAAATACTGCTCTCCTTGAACAAATATAACAAATACATTATAATAATAAAAAAAACACCATCAAATTCAAAACATCCAACCAAAGAACTTACCCAGATAGCAGCATATTTTTTGGCTTGAAGTGTGTAGTAAAGGGATTAGTGGAATCAAAATCAAAACTGTCCTGATGACTTTCAGCAAAAGGACTGGGTGATTTCAAATCAGAGGAGCCTTCTGATCCTCCGTTACTAAGTCTATCTGATCGTTTGCCTTCTTTCTTTCCAGTCACTCTTTCAAAGAGACTGACCTTCTCCTTTTTCTCTTTCTTATTCTCTTTTTTTATTTCAGCTGGTTTTGAAAATAAGCCCACATTTTGTTCCCATGATAAAGAGTTTTCTTCAAATGGATTCTTCTGTCTCGGCAATGTGGCAAACTTCTGAGGCAATGAAGCACCCACATTTGTAAAAGGATCATTCTGAGCTACAAAAGCTGAGTCACTGTCATCACCTGTGTTGTCCAGTTGATTCACTTTTGTGGTATCTGCACTTAATGTCCGTCTGTGTGGAGACTTTAGATTTCCTGAAAACAATGTTATTAGTATGCAACTGGACTCAAGACACAGAAAGAGAGAGAGAGACACATATACAAAATATTATATGACTATTTGCAATAAGTTAAAATAAAAGTTTATTCCAACCACTATTACACTTTACAAGCACTGAAGAACTTCTAAGGCGGAGGTCTCCAAATGTGGCAACTTTAAGACTTCTGGAGTTCAACTCCCAGAGATCCTCAGCCAGTTTGTAACCCACGTTTACACCCAAAACCACTTCAAGACAGCTAATACTACAAGGCAATTTACAATTAAAACAAAATTAATGTAGTTTATATTAACCCTGTAATTCTGAATAATTTAATAATTCCTGCAAAAAGACAAATGATCAGAATACTATAAAACATTTTATTATAACATTGTAAATTCATAAATACAATGGTCTTCACCGGAAGGAGTCAATATTAATTAGCTAATAGTCTTTATATATACTATACTGTTTTGTGTACCCACGTCTTTCCAAATGTTCCAAATGTTTAAATGTTTTTCACTGTTATTGTTTTTGTATTTTAATAACGTATGATCCAATCTGAAAATTTCAAGTTTAACGATGTATATAATAAGGGTGTATAATATGAATATACACAGTATGAAAAACAGATATATATTTTTTAAATCCCATTTATATGCTGCCCTTCTCCAGACACTCAGGGTGGCTTACAATCTGTTTAAGCACAAATCAATGTGCTTAGCAATAGCCTTCATTCCTTGTATATGCCTGCTTATTAGCAGCATTTTTACAAAGTCAGCTTATTGCCCTCAACAATCTGGGTCCTCAAGCTTGGAACAAAACAGTCTAAATAGAAACATTCCAGGTGAAATTACTATTTAGAAGATTTAATCAAAGAAAGCAATGGGAATTCAGCAGACTGCCTTGCTTTCTGTTTTCCTCCAAGGTAGTTGAAATATTAACTCATGTTGATTGCTATCTGCCATGCAACCAGCTGTAAAACTGGCCGCAATTTAATTTAATTTAATTTAATTTAAACACTAAAAAATTCTTATAGAAATTCTTTTGGTATCTGAAGAAAAAATTTAAACAACAACCAACAAAAATCAGGTTCAAGCACAAGTCCATGTTTAGTTTCTATTATTAACAAAAACAAATACAAGTTTTGCACAAATCCAGGAAAAAAGCATTATATGTTGTAGGAACAAAATGTTTCTCCTAATTCTTTCATGAGTTAAGAGTAAAGCGTAAAAACCTAAGTACATCCAGTAAGACAACCAAACTCTAAAGTTGTATTGAAATGTATTCTAAAAAGTACAGCTCAGAGCATCATAGAGTGTGCACAAAGATAACAAATCAAAATAGGACAAGTATTTTCAGCTTTAAATGAAAATTCTTATCCTACTTTGATTTGTTATCTTTGTATGTAACTATGTATCTTAATGTCAATTGGATTCAAGACTATGCACATTCTGCACCACTCCCCCCAAAAGTTCAATAAATCAGTCCCACCTGCTGTAGTGGCTTGCTACATCTGGGAAAAGTCAAGTGCAAGACAACATGTCTCATCACAGCCTACAGAACAGCACAAACACTCAAAACTGTCAAGGTTTGTTTCAAGTTTGAAACAAAACTCTCATTTCAATCAGGCAAGACGCAGGTCTGTTTCAAGATAAAAACACTTGAAACTTGGAACCTTGGACTTTTGTATACACCAAATCTATTTTTAAAACAAATTACAGTGAAATGAAACTGAATATAGTAATAAGTAATAAAGTGAAAAAATATTAAAACAAATTATTAACGAAGCATTCTGTTCTTCATCTGATTTCCAGTGTATCTCAAATTCTTAGCAACTATATTTTTCTTAGGAATAATAGCATAGATATGGAGTTTGGAATAATTCTACTAAAAGGCCTTTTCAAATAGAGTTTGCCTTTTAAGAAATCTGTACTTACCACCTTCATCCTCAGAACCAACAGACTCAAGCTGACGTCTGAAGAGGTAGGAGTTGCCAATTGTTCCCGATTTAATTTTCTCTGAAGTTATCTGAGGTCCAGTTAGATCAGACATTGAATGAGCCAAAGAGAGTCGCTGAGGTCCCAAAAGAAAAGGCTTTTTTGGCTTTGATTTTAACTGCAATTCATTGAGGGATGTTATAGTATTAGTTTCTGGGGTATGAGTACTTGGAATGATTGCAGAAGATGTATCCAAAAATGTTCCGTCTGTCTTACGACCCTTCATTTTGTCCTTTAATTTAGCAAAAGGAGATTTGGTTTTGTCCTTAATTGACAAATCAAACATGCTTGCTGTCATGTTGTTTCTCATAAACTGAATGTTGACTTTTATCTCGCCTCTGTCTTTAGTTCGTTTTCCTTGCTTGGACTCGAGAGTAAACCATCTTAAAGAAAAGATAGTATGCTGTTAGTTGCATAAGCACGGCTTAGAATCATATGATGCCATTTCATCTATACTTATGTAAGACTGCAAAAAGTAAATACAGACACATATCAGGGAGGTCGCTTTACAATTTTAAATGTATTTATTTCAAAAAGTATTCAGTGGTCAAATTTTAGAATAAGTGTGTTAGAAGAATAAAAGTGCCTAATTTAATCAGAATCCTATATAATAAACTAATATTAATTGAAGTTCAAGAAATTGCAACACTTAAAACTGTATTAAAATGAGTTTCAAAGCTGAAACTCAAGTAGAGAAACTTGAGGACTTAAAATAAACATTTACATACAACTTTCTCAGTAGGCCAACAGAGAAGGCTCACCATTTTTGATCCCTTAGTAAAAGTGCTTTGAAAAGAAAAATACCAGTAGCCAACATAGTTCATGCCATATGAGTCCCATATGTTTTAATCATCTTGTTCCCGCCATAATACAATTTTTGAGTCAGGTATGTCTGTACCCAATTCAAAATCTGATCCCATAGTTTCATATATACATTCTTAATATTCAATATTCAGTTAAAAATTTCCACTATTTATATAATTCATAGTAATAAACTTAAAATATTATTCCTGTATTTTATTTGGGGAATAGCATCTGTACTGAAAGAGTAACAAACCACTGTGTTACTGTGAACGGCAGCTCGTGCTGCACGTATTGCACACGTGAATGGCAGCTTGTGATGAAGCTTGTTGCGGTGCTGCCGTTCAAGGTTCTGCTCCAAGAGGTTGCACTGGTGCAATGAGTCTCACAAAGACTCATTTTTGACTGAGTTTGGAGGAGCAAAAGAAAGATTTCTGATGCTTCTCTTGCATGCAGCCAAACGTTCACAAAAGCCGTATCCACATCTTGTGTATGGGCCACCCCCAACGAGCACTGGGGCTAGGTTAGGGTTAGGAACCCTGCACAGCCCTCACCTACTTCCACTTCATCTTTGATAGGGCAGCAGGTGCCAGAAGGGCACTGTCCTGAAGCCTCTCTGCTGCTTGGTTTGGGCGGATGGTGCCTGGCAGGCCCAGGTG
>JANHFR010004396.1:54348-66086 GCA_032468015.1 Mimophis mahfalensis
TAACCGTTTAGTCCCAAAACTACAGCCCTGGCTTTGTTTTGGGGACAGAATTATGCTCTGAAGCTTTACTACCAGGTTATTATTCCTTATTTTCCATACCACGCGTGTGGTCCTGGTGCACCGCCTCTTTCCTCGGGCGGTCAGAGGGCGAAGGGTAGGGTTCAGGAGGGCCAGCCGCTTCCCTTGCCCTGCCTCGCCGGCTTCTAGTGAGCCCCGTGGGGACGGCCGAGAGGGGAAAAATCCCGACGGGTGTGCGTGGCCCCTCGCAGCTCGCGCTGCCGGACGGCCGCTCGAGCCGCGCCTCAGGTCACCGGCACCGGGGGCGGGTCGCGGTTGGACTGAGCCCCTATGCGGAAGGCTGAACCCTTTGCATAAGGATCTCTGCCAAGCTGGACTGGTATTTGGTGGAGATTTCACTTCTGCCTTGGCGGGGTTGCAATGCAGTAAACGTTGAAGGGCTTGCGATGGACTCGGTTTTAAAAATATTCCTGATTGGTTCTTAACAACTTTTTTGCGGGGTGGGGGAGACTCGGTCATTCTGAAGTATCAGACACCACACAATATGGGGGAAGTTGTAAATTTGCACAAGAAGGGGAGGCGAATTACAGTGAGAATGGAAAATAAACTGATGGGGAATAGCATAGTAAATTAAGGAAGAGAAAAAGTTAATGATATATGCTGACAGTAATGGGATGGCAGACATAATAAACTCGGAAAAGCCTTCAAAACGATGAATTTTGTTGAGATGGTGTAGTTTAATAGCTAAGGTATTCAGTGAAAACCAGATTCAGGTTGTCACCTCTCCTTACAAATCACTAAGTGACTTGGGGCCAGTTTTAGCCCAATCTATCCAACAGAATGGATATGGAGAGAGATCCAAATATGTCAATTTGTGGCCCAGAGGAAATTTAGGCTGATGATGAAGATGACAACTCAAAAAAGTAAAAAAAAAATTTAAAAGCCGTGATTGACATAACAATAGGTTGGGATTAACACTAGAACAGTGGGTCTCAACTATTGCGGCGACCATTTAATACAGTTCCTCCTGTTGTGGTGACCCCCAACCATAAAATTATTTCACATACACCTATATTTGTATTGAAATATGTGTTTTCCAATGGTGTTAGGCGACCCCTGTGAAAGGGTCGTTCAACCCCCAAAGGGGTCCTGACTCACAGGTTGAGAACCACTGCACTAGAATATAGGCACCATGATAAAGGCCTTGCAAGAAAACCACAAATTTAAAAATAAGGGCATGTTCATTTAACTATTCTAGGAAAACATATTAAAAAACATGAAACCAATAAAAGTGTATGCATTCTGCAAAAAAACTTCTATCTGATGGAACATAAGCAACAATATGTTGACCTGCAAGGTAATCTGTAGTTTAGGGATTCCGGCTTCAGTGGTGTTACTATGGTTGAAGTAAAATCAGACTTCTGTTTTGCTTGTATGCTTGCTGTCAGGATTGACTGGCACTGTTACAGTTAGTTGGGAATATCCTACTTGGCATGAATGTGATGAAGAGTAGTAGTCTAGTCTACATCTTTTATTGAATCTGTTATATGAAAGGTTTAATTAACCAAAGCTATGATGGGCAGCAGAGGTCAATATTTGTGGCTCTATCGTTGTGCTGGTATGCTATTAAATATTTCCAGAATATCAGCAGTTTATTTCAATTAAAAGATAATTCAGTAGAAATTAAAATGTCCACTGTAGAAAATAATAGTGTCCTGCAGCAAAATACATAATACTGATCAATGTCTGACACAACAGATGAGTGCCTCTTTGACCAACTTTCAGAAGACCATCAATAGGGAGACTGTTCTTAAGTGTGGGTGGTATTTCTGAGATACTATTTTTACTGTCCTTGGGTCCTATAATGGGTCCTACAATGGGTAGTATCAGTTGTTGCTTCTTGGAGAATTGCATTGGAAAGTTGATTTTTGTTGATTTGGGGCACCAGACATATATGTTTTGTCAGTTAAAGCCATCTCCTTGAATTTCCTGTGAAAACAATTGACAACCATTATAAGCACTGCTGTATAAGTGTAGTATGTTTATGACAATGAATTAAAAAAAAAAAACAACACTAATTTTTTAAACCAACTGTAACTGAGTGGTCTTCAAGACAGCCCCATGTAGAGAATACAGCAAATTGTTGATAATATCAAGAATTACCGGTACCTAGACCCTTTTTTCCAAGTAGGGTTGTATCCTTCCTAGTCACCACTTCCATCTGTGCATTCCAACAGCAGCTCTGTCTTGGCTTGTGCTTAATTGTACTCTATTCATTCCATTAAGATTCCTGTTGCCTGAAGACACTGAGATGAGATTCAACACCAGCTGGGCCCAGAGTAGCAATAAATATATACATTTATCATATAGCTCTGTGAATCAGTGAATAAAATCTTCTAGCATCCAGCCTGAACACAGACTGAAAAAAGTGTAGGTAATCTATTTATTCTAAGGCATTTTGTGGATGAATTCCTACTATATATTCAACAAACTACCACTTCAAAAGTTGGAGGATGGGTAAACACTAATAATTGGTACTGTAGCCCTCGTAGGTCTTTGGCAATGCCCCCAAATGCCCTCCAAAAACTTCAGATGGTTCAAATGACTGAGAAGACCCTCCTGATGTCCCCTCTGCAGGTGGGATTCTTAATTGGCAAATGGTACATATAATGCCATCCATATCCAAGTCACAACATAATTTCTCTGATATGAAAATGAAATCCAGCATACATTTCCTGGCATGTATCAATCCATGACAATTGTATGATCACTTTGGAGACCATGAATTCTGGCATTTCCTGAACAATAGGACCAATGGTGGGATTCAATTTTTTTTACTACTGGTTCTGTGGGCATGGATTAGTGGGTGTGGTTATGCTGTCAGCCAATCAGAGGTGGTATTTTCCAGTTTCCAATCAGTCAAAATTATCGCTACCGGTTCTCCAGAACCTGTTGGAACTAGCTGAATGCCACCTCTGGATAGGTCATAGAAGTTGAAGTCACTGAACACCAAAAGGTAAAAGGAGAGAAGTTTCAAACTAGATGTTTATCTAGGAAAGATGAAGGGAGCAAGGAAACAAAACATCTGGTGTACCAGTAAGATCACAGTTTGTCTCCATGGCCCAACATAGGCATTCACGTAGGTTTTCATGAATAGGATCATGGAATATAAAAGTGTAATATAGGTTCAATATAATTACCCATACAGCCTTGAGCTCAAGGTTGCTGCAGGACCAAAAGTCAACAAATGAGAAAAAAAACATTGTGCATAAAACCAGGAGAAAGTAAAAACATTAATGAGTCTGGATGAAAGTGTTCTGATCTTCTGGAACTCAGTGAATGAAATAAAAAGGATCTGAGCTGTGTGGAGATTCATCTATGAATGAATGAATTATAATGGCTTGAAGAAGTGCTTCAAAAAATATGTCCTAAACAAATTGATTCACTTGGGAGACAGAAAAAGAATGAATCAAAAGTTTGACTAATTTTAATTTTTATGATGCAAGACTGAGACAATTAGCGAACAATGAGAATGTCTGAATGTGGGACAACATTTTTGATAATATCTAGAGTAGATCTTTTTAAAAATGAATATTAAAAAATACTAATTAAAGAAAGTAGAATAAAAAGACAACAAATACAGTAACAGAAAGTATAGTAGTGGAAGCTAAATTAATTTCCCAGCACAATGAATGGAAATTAAATAAATAAAATGCAAGGATGCAAGGAAAGGAAGCTTCATGATATACAGTGCAGAGAGGTGTACTACAGAGTGCCACAGAAGTGCATGGAATTAACACTAATAAGTGTTGTATGAAAAAGGATATTGGGTGGAGTAATGAAGTAAAAAAAGACTAGACGAGATAATGCACTTAAAGAATGGTATTAAGATAATATGCATAGAAGCTATTGATATGCAGAGTGTATATAAAAAGATATTAACAAAACTGGGAGGGTGAATGCAGAGCATTTGTTTATGAAATTGGTAAGAAGGCTATACATGCCTTCAACAGTATCAATGTAAGAATAAAAGTGAAATCATTTTTAATGAATAAAGGAGGAGTGTTCAGCCTTGGCAACTTTAAGATGTCTGGACTTCCAACTCCCAGCATACCCCAGCCAGACATGAGATGACTTCACATTGTTTCACTTATGGTCTAAGGAAGAGATGAAAACAATGCTATGATCAGAACATATTCACTGCATGTTTGAATGAGTAGAGAGATAATTTGCATACTTGCCTAACTATGAATTTATTAGACCTTTTTAGTTTGATTATCCTTCCCTCCATTAACAAGACTTTATTGGGGAGGGGGAAACTATTGTTTGCTGTAAAACAAAGCTTGAGTTTATGGACTGAGGATTGCTGGTTCACTCTTATGGAATTAAAAAGGCAAAATGTATGTGTGATAACTAACCACAAATGAATCTAATAATTAGCCAGTATACAATTAGATGATGTAATGGGATTTAACTCAACAGACCACAAAACCACAACGTTAGCCTGCAGAACTTTGAAAAAAATGCTTTTATTATCAGCCCTCAGTAAACATGCATTTCTGCCTATAAACTCAGGTAAATGGGTTCTGAAATATTTGAAAGGTAAGGCAAAATGAAAACTAATGAAAAGCTTATATTGTTTCAATGGTAGGAAGAATATATTAGCATATTTACAGTACAGTGGAACCTCGGGTTGCAAACGCCTCGGTTACCAACCACTTCAGTTTCCGATCTGAAAATCCAGCCGAGTTTTGGTTCGGCTTCCGAACCAAAAACAGCATTGAAAGCTTCATTTCTGTGCTGTTTTTGCCATCACTGCATGCACAGATGCATCACTTCGGGCGCGACCAATCCGGGTTGTGAACACACCTCATCACACCTCATGAAAATATTTTGGATGTTTAAAAATGATTCCCCAATATATAGAAATATATATCTACTGGATGCAATCACATTTTCCCTTAACTGAGCAATATTAGATTTTTTGTAATGAAATATATACAAAGAGTATTTCGGGAGAATCTTTGGAAAAATACTATTCAGCCAATGACATTAACAAATTCATAGGTACATATTAAATCAAATGATAGTTTGCTTGTTTAAGCCTTAATGTATAAACTCAGTCATCAAAGTTAGTAAACTTTATTGAATAAATTATTGTTAAGAAAAACTAACCAAGGCATAAATTGTATGAAAAAATCTGTAGTTGTAATGATCTGGAGACCCATAAAAGTTAAATACTATACTTTAGTTACAAACCAATGGCTAAAAAAAGGTGAAATGAAATGAAGTAAATACAAAACTTTAAGATATCTACTTGAGAAATGCAGTATTGTTTATTTCTGTCTTTATTTAAAATATTAGTAAAAAATACTTCAAGTAGGCTAACTTACAGAATATGTCCAATTCAGTGAGTCCAAAGTGTTGTGACTCATGGTCACAAAGGAATGAAATTTGGTAAACTTGTGGCTACTTCGGTGCTACAGGCTGTTAGGCTGAGTTGCTGTTGAAATCATGGGATCTTGATTTCAACATTCCATGACAGTTTCCCAGCCAATCTTGCAATCCTTGTCACCCTCCCCCACTTACCTGGCTGTTGGAAAGAAAAAGAGAAATCAGAAGAAGGGAGGAGAGGAAGGAAGGACAGAAGGAAGGGAGGAGAAGGAACTAAGAGTAGAAGGGACAATGGAAGGAAAGATTTCTGATGCTCCTTTTTTGTTCAAATAAAAGAAGATATAGAAAGGCAATTTATTTTGATATATTGGCATATTCATCCAAGTGCACCTACCATTTAAAACTTCTGTTCACAAAATGACTTCTCTTTTTCAGTAACCTGAGTTCAGTAGACTGAGTTTTCAGTTTAGTAAAGATCCTGGATAAAATTAAAGCCAGATGGTGCTATTATATCAGTTTAACCTACTCAAAATAACATAAGACAAACAGTAAATTATTTTAGGCAACTTGATTTGTATTAGAATTAAACTTAAAATTGCTGGCCCAACATTTCTGTTGCTAAGTGAGACATTTGTTATGTGAATTTTGCCCCATTTTACAACCTTTCTTGCCACATTTGTTCAGTGAATCACAATACTTGTTAATCAGTAGCACGGTTGTTAAATGAATCTGGCTTCCCCATTGACTTTGCTTGTCAAAAGGTCGCGCAAAATGATTACCGGATCCCAGGACACATCTTAAATATGAGTCAGTTGACAAGCATCTGAATTTTGAACACATGATCATAGAGATGTTGCAACGGTTATAAGTGAAAAGTAATCACAAGTCACTTTTTCAGTGCTTTGTAACTTTGAATGGTCACTAAATGAACCATTGTAAGTTGTGGACTATCTGTATTAAAAGAAATATTTTCCTTAGTTGTTGGCACCCATCACTTTTAAACATTGAAAATACTATTGAATTTGCAAATTAACAAATTCTATTTCTAGGATTAAAGTGAGGTAAAAGTTCACCATATCAACATATTATCAACATATTATTTTGCTTTATGAATTATTTAAATAAATGTTAAATATTTAAAGAAACAATAGGTGAATTCACTCGCACACAAACTTGCATGATGTTGTGTGTGTGATGTTGACAATGTAGATTGGGTTGAAGATACAGTACTTATGAAGGAATGACAGATGTTACATTCCCAACATAATTGCACAGCCAAATGCTATTTCAACTGTCCATCTCTCTGAATTATGAAGTAAATTGATCTACACACTTTGGACTAATAATACATCAGAACTTTCTTCACTGGGCAAAAAAAAAAATAAAAAATCCCAGTGAGAACCCAACTCCCATATGAGTCAAAGGAACGTTATCAATCAGACAGCTTGAATATGTCTGATATGTGCATAAATGCACCAGTGTGCCTACTGTCCCTGTCTTACTGTCCCCATGTACCTCTCTTTACTTCCTTTGTTCATGTTTATACTTATACCTGCTATCTTGTACATTTCTGACAATAAATAAATAAAATAAAATATATTTCACCAGAGCCTGTGGATTACCCTCCCGCACAAACAGGGAACAGGTTACTCTAAATAGGGCTGCTGGGTAACTTAGACAGCTACTGGGCAAATGCAATAATATGGAAAAATAACTATATTTTGCCATCCTTCATACCGTGATGTGAGCACAAATATAGGCTCTAACTTACATTAGATTGGATTCAGTCTTGTTTGTCTCCAGGTCTTGCTTTTGGCAGCTCATCTAGTGGAATTCCTTGAGATCAATGCCCAGAAGAGACCACATAGGAACAATCTAGACCAGGCTTTAGTCATACATACATTCCAGCCTGCAATCAAGGTCCCTGCCAATCTTCCTGATAGATCATCAGGGAAAACCTCAAGGTCTTTCTAGGATTCTGCAGGGTCCATTAATCACCTGGTTTGGGTTAGTTAACCTAACAGACCTTGCCTCTCTGGAGGTATGTAGTCCCAATGAGCCAGAGGGCAACCTCAGAGTGATTTGACCATCGCAACCAATTAATGGTGATGTCCTCCAATGCCAGATCACCCTGCAACTGCCCTATGACAAAAACCAGATCTAATATATGACCCCTGGTGTTTGTTGGGTCATTTATTTGGAACATGTTCATGTTTACCATGGAGGCCTTGAACTCCTAAGACAACCCAGACTCATCATAGCATGGCAGGTGTGAGATGCAAGGGCTGAAGAAAATGTTAGAATCTTGGAAAACAGCTTTTGGAGAAAATAAGAAAAACGTATGAAGAAACTGATTCCAAGCCCATTTATCTACAAAGAGACTCAGTATATTAAATGTATCTTATATAACCAAAAAAGATAAACAGCACCTAGTGGTCTTTATAGATAAATGCCTATGTGAGCTTTTTTCTTTTAACAATCATTATCCATTAGAAACTGAATTTGCCTTTGTGGTTACTTCAAGATTTCAATCCATCCTGTGACCTAACCCAATAGTGATAGGAAATTCCTCAGGAGAGCAACACAAGATAACATTCTTCAGCTTTCTCAATAAGCAATTTATTTGGATTATGTTGATAAGAAGCTAATGAGTTTCCCAGATTTACCTTCTAAAATTGTTCATAAACATGAAGAGTTTAATCAAGTTCAGTTGATAGCAAGACAGCATGACCTTTCTTTCTTTACTACAACATTTGTCCCTACAGGTGGGAAGAAAAAAAAAAACAGGATTCAAAGTTGCTAATACTTGAACATATCTAAAAATCAGATCTGAATGTACCGAGAGCCAGAAAAGAAAATGGCAATACTCTTAGTGAACGTGAAATCTTTCTTTTTATGTAAAATAGATTTATAAATTCATAATTTCAGCATTGAGGCAAGAAATGCAATATGCCACTTTCTTATGCCTATGCTGGAGACCTGTGCAGATGCAGGATTTTGTCTGCAGGTGTATATGTGCATGTAGATAATAAACTGATCAAATTTAGAAAATGGCAGAAAACTTGTCATTTATATCTTTAGTATTGGTTACCTTTATTAGAGGTATATTTCATGGCACTGTGACTTTATCTAGTAGCCTGAGACAACAACATGTTCTTGCCACTCAAGTTTCTCTGCTCCCATTCTATCTCCAAAGGATGATCTGAGGTAATGGTAGAAACCTCAGTGTACTTTCTTTTAATCTCCCTCCCCAAAAACCAATAAGGATAGTTCTTCTCATCTTTATGCCACTTCCTAAACTGTGAGTAACATACAGTTTGATAAACAGGAACTCTAACAATTCAGGAAATTGTTTAATTTAATTTAATTTAATTACAGATTGGTGTTCCACCCTCTCCAGCCTGGACACTCAATTTTGAACTATTTGAACATCTTCATTTCATTATCTATCTGTTCCATATGTCTTCACCATACTGGAGCAGTTTTGACGTACCAATTATGTGAAAATGGAAAGGAACCGTAAGTTCTGATCAAAGAACAACACTGCCAAAAATACCCAGGATGATGCTACTCAAATGAATCCCTAGTTTGTGCATGTACCCATACAATAACAATGTGGTTTACTCACTACACTACTCATTTACTTAATTATAGTAGTTAATATTAACTCTGAAGGTACGAAGTGTATGGTAGTTCTGGCAGTTAATGGGATAATATTTGTGGCATGTGTAAGGAGAAAACACATGTGAGACATTTAATTTCTTATTGTATGGCAGGTTTCTTCGTCTATAAAGCAAATATATCCATATAGTTCTGCTCATATTTGACATTTTTATATTTGAGTTTCTCCATGTCCATATAATAAAGATCAAAATCTTTAATACATCCTGGTTATTCTGCACAGATCAAAGAGAAGAGACAATCAGAGACTTAAGCTTTCTTGCCAAGATACTTATTTGAACAGAATCCAATACGGTCATTCAAGAAACGTGTGTCGGTTTTAGGGTTAGCAAATATGTCTGTTGCTTGACTCTAAGATACTCTTACAAATGATTTTACATTTTGGACTACTTTATTCTATTCTAGCATACTTCTGCACCAGTAGCTTAATGTTAAAGAGATCTGGCTTAAAATACAATAAACTTGTGATAATTAATAGGCCTAAATTGGGCTGTGGGGAGATATATACATAGGCTCTCCTCGATATGACTGTTCTTTGGCACAGATTCTTTTGTTCCCTTCTATTGAAATGGCTTCAGCAAATTTACTAAGAAGTACATAAATCAGTAAAACTGAGTAAGTAAATCAGCAAATGGGTAAATATGCATAGAATGACAGCCTAATTTTTTGTTTTAAAAAAGAAGGAAAATCTAGGTTCAAAGCTGAACTCAATGTTGAGTTCTAGAGAAGACAAAATATACATTTAATCTTATTTGACTTAAGTACCAAAACCAATGGCTGCCATAATATATTCTGTCAGAAAATAGGCTGGTTGTGGAACTTAGGACTTATAGAGCCCATGAACAATGTTCACCCACATGCAGTATTTTTCTTATGTTTTAATTACAAACCATTTCTTTTGCAGGTTAAGACCAAAGGACACCCCTTGGAGTGGCACAGAACTGAAGAGTGTACAATCTCAGTGGATCATGTTATTTTAAAAACATACAGGGCAGTGAAAAAAGTTGTAATATAGAAATTTAGAATTTCAAATCCTCCATAGAAGAAAGATGATTGGGATAGTTTTGAGTATACGAAGACCAACTTCTGAGTATTCATAATAAAAAACATTACCTGGATGGAATGTAAATTCATTTAATAGCTCTCCCCCATTTAGGGAGCATGGTAAAAGCCAGTGCCTTCCCTTCCCTAAAATATGAGCCTCATGGTTACATTTGAAATGAATATGAGAAATGTTGATTTATGACGTATGTACAATTAAAGGAATATTTTGGCAATAAAAGAAAGAAAGAAAATGCAATGAAATAGTAGCCAGAACTTATCACTTTGCAATTCTACTTTGGCATGAAAGATGTTTTTATTCAGACACATAACTGATGCTTTGTTGACTGTATGCCAGTAATCCAGGGAGAACAAGCAAAAATCAGTACAAATCGTGTACATGTACAGATTAATCTGCTATTAGTTGTGAGTTGCTGGAGAATCATTATCAGTCCCATTTACAATTTTCAGAGCAGAAACAATGTTTGGAACTCTACCAGCAGGAGAAGGCACAGCCTTTGACCTGGGGAGCAGATCAGTCCAGTAGATCAAATAGATTAACACTGTGAGTTATTAGCCTTAAAAGCCAGGCCTGCAGAAAAATACAATCTTAAAATAAATGTCTCTTCTGATTAGGCAGAGAGCTCTAATCACATGTGGTTTCTTTTAGCTGCTAACTGCTACACTGGTATTCACAGAGTGCTTTTAAAAACCCCACTTTTGTAGTGATGTGTTAATGTGCAAGAACAGTGATAATGGATTACATATATGTAACTTTAAAGTAATGTTTACTGTTTCCCTTCCTCCAACCCTTGCAAGTGTCTGGCTTGTACAATATATTCCAAGTGACTTGTCATCCATACCTGGTCAAGAGAGGAGCAACAACTCGCTCCAAGTAATTGTTCTTCCAGCTCTTTTTTTTTTTTTTTTTTTTGCATTAGATCCAAATTTTTAAAAATGTGCATTTGCTCTACTGATATCCATCAATGTTTTTTGGGTGGTGATGCAGTGCAGGTGGGGAATAGCCATCCTCCCCTTTCTGTTTGGATTTCAGAAATACGGTAACCTGAAACAGAAACAGGGTTAGAATAAAATATTATTTAGAATAAAATAAATGGAAAGCTGGCAAACCATCTTCTGGCATAATCTGATTATACACTATGAATAACCCAAACAACCATTCACTGAAATTTATAAAAGTATCTAAAACAAACCCACCCCATGGTGTTTTAAACAACAAAATGTTTAAAATCTAAAGGCTAGCCAACTGTGTGAACTAAAATACTCAAAAATATCTCCCAAGTGAACAAATTTGTGACAGAGTTGGTCCTTATAAGCCTTTTTTGGGAAAAGAACATGCCACAGTTATATAAGCAGGTATCCCTCCCTCCCTCCCTTCCTTCTTTTTTCTAAACTTAAAAGCCTCTCAGTCATAAACTCTGAGCAGTTTATACAGTATGTGGTAAGAACTATTTAGCTGATTATATTCTAACATAGAGCCGTGGTGTTGTAGGGCGTTAATGCCTCTTAAAGTAGTACCAGCTGCCTGCAATTAGTTCAGGTTCGACTCCCACCAGGCTCAAGGTTGACTCAGCCATCCATCC
>JANHFR010004396.1:82761-94570 GCA_032468015.1 Mimophis mahfalensis
AGAACGGGGTTGATTGGATGAAGAAGAATGAGAGGATAAGGATGTATATGTAGTACAGTACACACACACACACACACACACACACACACAGTGTGTGTGTGTGTGTGTAGTCTGTCTGTCTGTCTGTCTGTTTATGTCTATCTATCTATCTCTATCCAGTTCAGAGGTGGTATTCAGCCAGTTCTGACGGATTCAGGAGAACCGGTTGAGATAATTTTGACTGGTTAGGAAAACTGGCAAATACCACCTCTGATTGGACAACACCAGCAAATACCACTCTGAATTGGCTGACAGTATAGCCATGCCCACTAAGCCATGCCCACAGAACTAGTAGTAAAATAATTTGAATCCCACCACTGATCCAGTTATATATAACTGCTTTTCAATGTTATACAAAAATAAAATAAAGTACAGGTGATTTCGTATTCTACTTTGATCTGCTTTTCCTGTTTCCAAATTAGCCTGGTTTTATACTACATTCAGCCTACTCCAAGGTATATCCTAAAGTTTTTAACTATTTTTCAATATTATCCTTTAAATAGTTGTTTGATAATGTGATACTAGACACGCTTGCTGCTGGCATGATGATCAACATTGACTCATGATTGATTTTACCACGATGAGGTGTATATACATGTATATAGAGGCTACTCATAGATGACAAATATACTCTGTATTGAAATTTAGCATGTTACAGGGAATTTTACTTATTTGCCACACATTTCATATCGAAATGACTCTGGGAAGTTTACAGCTTTAAAACATTAAAATCCTAACAAAACAAGAAAAATGGAAATCACAATCAAAATAAAATTATAGTTAAAAGATGGGGAGGGAGGGAACAGGATGCAAGGGAAGAGATGCAATTGCCTCTTAATTCATCAACCATTCCCCACTGAATGTGATGCTCCCCATTGAGCCAGGTCTTGTGAAAGATTAGAAGGATGGAAGTCAATCTCACCTCAGAGGGTTAAGTGGTTCCAAAGAGCAGGAGCCACAGCAGAGAAGGCCCTTCTCCTGGATGCCACCAGCTGGTATTCATTGACAGATGGGGCATTCAGCATGCCTCCCTCCTCTGCTGGTGTAGGTGGAAGGGACGACTGCCAGTGGGGTGAGAAGGTTCCTCAAGTAATCTGGACATACAGGGCTTTAAGAATAATAAGAAAGATTCTTTGTTGAATTAAATGTACGCTATGAACATGTAAAAAATAAAAACACTTTTGCCAGTTTTATCATAACACCAAAGGCTGAGACTGCTATAATTCTGAATCACATTTTAATATTTCTTATAATACATATTTTCATCTAAATAATTAGGATGTGCCCCAGTAAACCTCGATATAAACTGAACAAACAAAAGAGCATTTTTATTAATCTGTTAATGCTATCAATGCTTTATGCAGATTTTCCATTTGAATGTGGTTCCCCCCACCGCCATTGATATAATCTATTCTAAAGAACTACCAGAAGAGAAAAATAAGTGTTAAACAAGCACTGAATTGAAAATTCTGCTTAGGTCATGGAAAGTAATGAATGCCGCCTTGTTTTTAGAAAAAAAAAACACACCAGAAGCCAAAGAAATGTTATCATGTCAGTTGACATTAACAAGGCCCAAGGGTAATGAATTACTGCAACATGATTATGTCCATCAAAAAGAATTTCTACTCCATTGGGCAATGCAAAGTGGCTTTGATTGAGCCTCTCTGTTTAGAAATAAGGAGACATAATAAAAATGGATGACTCAATAAACTAATGATTCTCGTCCTTTCCTTTTAATTGCTGTTGCTGCTGCTGTAAGAAAACCAAAGGACTTTCTGAGGGCTAGGATCTAAATCAGATTTTGACTGCAGCTGGAGTTTCACCTAAGCAGATCTGAAATTAATTCTCCTCGGGTGCAATGCTATAATATCCAGTGAAGGCCAAACTGGCCTGATATTTTTAGTGGAACATTATGGTTTGTAATAATATAGATTTCCATCCATGGAAATTGTATTTGCTGCAACAGATTCTGCATTTTGAAGACCAAAATAGCAAGGGACTTTGAACATCATTGGTTCATCTCCTGTGTGACAGGTAAATATTTAGCTTATGAAAATTGTAACATGATGACACATTCAGTATGGTACTAAAATCTGCACTGATTTCATAGTTTTAATATAAAGCTAGGTAGATAGCCACTCTGAATCCTTATTGAGAAGGCAGGTGTACAAATTGACTAATTAAATAATTGACATATTATTTTCATTGCACAGACTTATTTTCATTGTATTACTTACACTGCCTTTCATCACAACTGATTCTACAGTTTTTTAAAAAATAGCAAATCAAATAATAGATAACCAAATTAACCTGGAGATAAAAGAATATTTCAGCATACTAAAAAGGGAGAAAAATGTGTGTAAATATTCCTAATGTCTAAAGGAAAAATAAAGTATTAATGGTCTGTCAGATTGTTGAACTTTAGGTCCCAGCTTCCTTTACCATTGACTTGGGCTGCTTGGATTTCAACTGGATGGTCACAAATTTCCTGTCCTTAACCTTAAAATAAATAATATTGCAGAAGATAAATCTCTCTCCAGAATTTGGGGTTCTTTGACAATCTGGAAAAATCACCTGTATTTATAGAGGTGGGCCCAGCTGCCAGGTACCTTTGATGTGGTTATAACTGCAGGCAACTCCCTGTTGAGAGATGTGGAGGGTGCTACTGCTGATTCAGATTTGCCATCATGCTGCCATCATTCGTTCCCCACAACTTCATGAAACTACTAGGTAAGATCATCCAGTGGGCATAGATTGAAGTTTCTTATGATGATACTAAGTTGTATATCTCGGTTCCTAGTCCAGCCTCTTAACCATTATACCATGCTGTCCCTTTGACTAGCAGCTCTCCAAATGACTTCCTCTTAGAAAAAAAAATGTCTGAATTTAGCTGGTTTCCTCTATGGGGGATGTTGCAAGACAGGAAGAGTGGCTATAGCTGCAGTCTTAGGGATCAGTCTGAATCTTCACATTCAAATGCCAAAGAGCTTATTAACTGGTCCAAGTATCGGCATCACCTTAGATCTTTGATGAAAAGAGCACCTCTGGGAAGACACTGAGACCTCAGACCTTAGATCAGCCAGCTGATCTAAGGTCTGAGCAAGGCAAGATCATAGTCCTACTGCAAATTAAGAAAACAAGACCAAATAAGTCAAACAGTCTGCTTGAGAGAAAGAAGCCATGACTCAGCCAATTAATCAAGCTGAGCATCCGGGCTAAATAAAAGGGATTACTTATGTGATGGCTCTTTGCAGAAGATGACACTTGTATCTCTTGCATGTGACTTTGTCCATAGTCTGTTACCTAGACCTCTGAAAGTGAACCTATGGCATGTGTGCCAGAGGTGGCACGCAGTCCTCTCAGTGGGCATGCACACCATTGCCAGCTGCTTTTCTTGTTTCTGGCATGCTGATCTTCACAGGTTCTGGAATACTGGAAAACAGCCTGAAAAACAGCCTGAAAACAGCCCCCAAACAGGCAGAAAAATGGCCAAAAATGCCCCCAAACCAGGCCATTGCTTGGGCCATTTTCAAATCAAAAACAGCCCACAAAATGGTCTGAAAATGGCCCTAAATAGGGCCAAGAAATAGACATGCATGCACCACCCAGCGGGTCTTCAGTTTTCCAGCACTCTGACACACACACACATGCACACACATGCACACACATGCATGCGTGTTCCAGTTTGGGCACTCAGTGCTAAAAAGGTTCACCATCACTGACTTAGACCCTTGGACTGAAAAAAGAGCTAGTCTCGGATATTCCTGAACCTGAGCTTTGTGTCACTGGACTCTTGTGCTGAGGTAAATTCTCTTGACCCCTTCCTACACAGGAAGCTTCAAGTTTGCCATATGCTTTGTGCTAGGAGCCGTGGTGATGCAGTGAGTAGAGTGCTGTATGTAGTACTTAGCTGCCAGCTGCCTGCAATTTGGCAGTTCAAATCTCACCAGGCTCAAGACTGACTCAGCCTTACATCTGAGGTGGGTAAAATGAGGACTCAGATTGTTGGGGGCAATATGCTGACTCTAAACTGCTTAGAGAGGGTTGAAGGCCCTGATAAGCAGTATATAAATCAAATGCTATTGCTATTATTACTTTGATGAAAGATTTTAAACTACAATAAATATGTTGTAAATATCTTGAGTTCCTTAGCAGAAGATGGTTAAGTGCTGGATAAATGGCAACACAGAACAAGCAGGTACAATATATTGAGATTACTGGGAATTTTCAGTCATTCATTGTCTGACAGTCTTGGACCTCCTTATTTCCCTTTCTCAAGTTCATTTCAAGTGACAGTTGAAATGAACTTGAGAAAGGGAAATAAGAAAAGAAAATATTAAAAATATCACAATGGGGTTGGCAGGAAGGATTTGGCAAAGAAAGAGACAATCTAAATGGCCATTTCAGCACACAGAAATGTAATGTTATGACATAAATGGCCCCAATCCAATTTATACCTTTTTGAATTATTGAGAAGGAATACAGACAATATATGTGCTGGAAACCCCAAAGCTGCCAATTATATTTATTTATTTGAGATATCTCTTTTTTTGGAGTTGTGCGCCTTTCTGATGGCTAGCAACATTTCAAGTGGTGTAAGTAGAATCTGCTGAAATGAAAAGCAAGAGATTTCCAGCTGACATATAGCAATCCTGGAAGGAAGAAGCAATTAGAGGCGAGCAACAGATATAAGGAATGCAAGAGGTTTTAAATGAGAGGGTGATTAGAGCCTTTCCAAGCATGGCGTATAGAAGCGGCAGGCACACTGAAGCAGCAGGCCTAACAGTTGCCAGCCATATGGAGACAACAGTAATCCTCATGCTGATAGCACATGGGACTAACAGTGGGCTTACATTGGTTAAGGCTGTCCCAACCTGGCACTGGCCCCCTCCAGGTATGTTGGGATTGTAAATTACAGAATTCCAAGTCCATTCTGGCTAACAATACACTGAAGCTTAGCAGAAGCTGGCTACATACGAATAAACAATTGGAAGAAAAGTCCCATTGTTGGGTGCCCTTATTAGAATGTTTGTGCCTATTAAAAATATACTAAACATGCCAAAGATGATTAAGGTTTATTGAAATATTTGCATCTTTTTTTTCTTACTTTTTTCCTGAATATTAGGCACAGAGTTGTATAATTTGAGGAAAATCACAAATGTCTTTTGCTTTCTGTGCACTGTGTTCCATTCTTTGCACTTGGGTAGAAGCAAGCTGCCAATTGCTGGAAATTCAGTAAAGCTAGAATCATAATCTCTCACGAATATACCAGTAGCAACCTGCCATCTAACTTTCCAATGTTATTTTGGCTCCACTTTCCCGATGGCTTTTTCTGCTTGTGAAAGCCAAAGGAGGGGAGTCAGAGGATTAAGCCTTTCCTTCTCTTTGCTCAGATGTCCTGTCGCAGAATGGTGCCCCAGATGTTTTGCACACAGAGGCCTCAGATTCCGCTTCCAAGTAGGCAGGAAGTAATACCTGTCCCAAACCCTGGCAAATCAGTTCCAGTCTGTGCCAACAAACAAGGCCTACTGCAAAGAAGCATAAAGCAACGTCTGATCTTTTCTCTGGATGTCCCCTACTGTTTCACATGTTTATGCATTCTTCTCAGTTGCCCACATAAGACTGTCTGAAACATGTCTTCGTTACACATTTCTTGAGCATCTTATGTCTAGTTGGTAAGTTTTCTCTGATAATCCTGAAGATATGGGGTCTTTCCTGGCTCTCCTATTTTCCAGGCTTTTCCTTCTGGTTTCTAATGATTGTCCATTTTAAGGTATCTGCAAAATACATTCACATGGCTAATCAAATAAATGGCATACTTGGGTCACTCAGCGGTCAACTGCTCATCTCTGCTGTTGTTCTAAGCACCCTTACTGAGATGTCATGGGGAAAATCTAGTTAATTTCTTTAAGGGACAGCAGTATTTATAAAATAAATATATCCTCTAATATCTCTGTCTTGCACAAATGACAGGTTAAGAGAAGCCCAGCAGCTGTATATTTGTTGAATATCAGCCCCCTGCGAATAGAAATTACACCTTACAAGGCAGAAATACAATACGGTCCACCAGAGATTTCCCCGCAAGATGTAGCTGCTTGACTACGGGCAAGTAATGACTTGCGTTTTCAGCTGCTTCTTAGTAAGAAGCCTTAGTAATTGGAATCAGTTATTCAAAACATCTCTAAATGTGATTTAAATGGCAAGGATTTAATAACACAGAAAGAAGTCATTACGCCCGGTTCAAGCAGGAGGAGAAGGGAATTCCGTTTTTGAGAGCAGAGGGAGAAAAATAAAGCAATTACTTGATGTAAAGGCCAGCAATAGGACTCCTGCTGTCACAGAGAAATCAAATCTGTCAGCAATTAGTGGGATCTTAAGGAGGCAAAGAACCCTTCAGTGTGGAACAGTGAATAAGGGGTTAGCAATTATACGAACTGATAAAAATGTTCTGGTTTTCAAGCAGCAGGCTAACAAGCACCACTTTTTTCATAACTTGATGCAGATGTGATGATTCACACTTGGTGACTTTTTCAATGGCTTCCTATGAAAAGTTGTGCTTTTTTTATTGTCTTTTGTGTTTGTGTTTGAAAAGCCCAAGTGATGCATCAGCCTACTCTTCCCATCCAGAATTTCTGAAACTATCACTCGGAAAAGATAATAAAGAAAAGTGGGGTTTGAAAAACACTGCAGTACCCTTTTTTCTTTCTTTCTGTTGGACAGTAGACCCCTGGAACATAACACATTTCAAATGCCACAGGCTTTCCCTTTGTTTGTCCCTTGCCTGATTATATGGCTGGCATAATGAATGATTACAAAGATTGTAACTCACTTCACACAATAACAACTCATTCCCACTGAAACAGTGCTAGGATAGCAACTGGCTTAAATTTAATCTGAAGTAGAAAGTCATAATTTCATCAGAAATATTGGGTTTTGTTTGTTCCAATAGTTCCACATTAGTGGCCTGACTGATGCCAAAATTAAAGAATATCTTATTCAGAAACCACACTAAGCCATGGTTTTCTTTAACTTTAAGCAATGCTCCAGGCCAAAGGTCCCCAACCTTGGCAACTTTAAGACTTGTGGACTTCAACTCCCAGAATCCTCAGCCAGCAAAGCCAAGGTTGGAGACTCCTGATCCAGGCAGACCATTAGATATCACTAGTCTGCTACAAAGAGATCTTCTTGAAATACAGATAGTCCGTGATAGTACACACTTAGGCCAAAATTTTTCTTAAACAAATTTTCTTAAGCAAGTTGAGTTTTGCTCCCTTTTACAACCTTTCTTGCTGCAGTTGTTAAGTTAATAACATGGTTGTTAAGTGAACCTGGCTTCTCTGTCAGAAGATTGCAAAAGGTGATCCCGGAACACTGCAACCATCATAAATATGAACCAGTTTCCAAGCATCTGAATTTTGATCACATGACCATGAGGATGCTACAAGGTAAATGTGAAAAAGTCACTTTTTTCAGTGTTGTTGTAACTTCAAATGGCCACTATCATTGTAAGTCGAGAAGTACCTCAGCAGATCATTCTATGGAAAATTTATCATCAAAGGGTTTTAAAGCAAAAATTAGGAAGGCTATCTAAAAAGAGTGACTAAAGACTGAATTATATACAATCCAGTGGTTTGTGGGCAGAAATAACAAACATTTGGGCATTGATAACTGATTAAAAGCCACACAAAGGACAAATGGAAAATCTAACACAAATTCCTAGCCAGTGTTTTCCCAGTTTCTATTCCCGAAGCATCAGCTCTTTTGCTTATGTTCTCTTCCATTTCCCAGCTTCTTGGAATTCCAAAGTTTCATGAGAAGCATGAGATAGTAAACCTCACTCAGTCAATTTCAGTCTTGGTCCAGAGGTTTTGGCCCTTTCCTATGTCCTGCAAAAGAAGGGAGGCAGAGCATTTTGTCTATGTATATGCCAGAGAGCATTTCTCCCTTGGAAAAAAAATAAGGATTGTGAATAACTGCATTGGCAGCTGCTGCAAACTACAATCTCTGTAACACCTTTAATCAGGGCTGTTCTACCTTGGCAACTTTAAGCTTCGTGGACTTCAATTCCCAGAATTCCCCAGCCCTGCTTTAAATTTAGCTACTTGCTCAGACTCCCTGTTTACTTTCTTAGTGAAAGGAAGATGCAAAGAAAGGCACAGCTGATATGTGAATATTCCACCCCTACTCCCAGCCCCAGACTTCATTACTCAACATTATAAAGCATTAAGATGATAAGAAGAGTTTTTCTAAAAAATGAAATACTCAGTTTAATAATTCTACAGTATAGAATCCATGTAAGGCACTGGGGGTTTCATATAAAACAGATGCCAAACAATATGTGCTGTCAAGGTAATATTTATATTTAATGTTTTAAAAATGTACATGGCCAATCTTTCCCTAAAACATCCAATTTTATTATAATTTTACTGAAGGACAGACTCTAGTAAAGACAGACTCCAGTAAAGACATTTTTCTAGTATTCCCATCTCTATATATACACAAAATCTTGCAGGATCAGGAACAGTAATATTTACGAATATCTTTCATCCTCCCCAGCTGCATATTCAAAATATTTGAGACTTAACTGAGCTTCACTCCAATTGTCTAAAGGAGATGGGGCTAACTCACATATAAAGCACCCAGATTTCAAGCACTTGAAGAATGGTAATGATGTGGTTGTGTTGGCAGCTTGTGTTATTCTAAACTAAAACATACCTTAGACAATATAAATGAAACATAGAGTGGTATGAATCCTTTTGAATCAATGAAAAAGTTAAACCATGAAAAAGGCTGGCTGCTGTTGTAGTTTTAAGAAGTACAACATAACTGAATCATTATATGGTTGAACAATTTTATCAGCCCTATTTTTTCATCACAGAAATAGCAATAATACTTAAAAGGGATGAATTCCTTTCTGTGAGGTTTCTAATTTGGAATCAAATTAAGGATCTTGTTTGTAGGAGTAAACCAGATTTTGAGGGGAAAAAGAGGATTCAGCACACACGTGGGTAAACACATTGCATCTGTCAGCACCTTCTTATTGAATATGTCTTTTTCTGGGACTGTGCAGCTATGCATTCAATCAGTATGCACTCTAGGCCACCTGTTCCCTTTTAAATCAGGATGACTGCACAGCCCTATTATGTAGAGTGGCTATCTTTTTTACAGTCTCTTCCAAATGTCTGTGCTTCAATCATTGTTCCCTCCAATCTGTTGTGGTGATTTTCATATATAACTCTGAGTGAAAGATAAATCAGTCATGGATTTCTTTTGAAAGAAAATTGTGCGAACTGGCAACAAAATACTCTCCTGGACATGCAATTCAAGGAATGAGAAATATTACAGCAAAAGTGAAACTATAAGGGAAAAGTATATAGTTAAATCTACATTTCTTTATCAATCTATTTTTGTAAACTGATACATGGCCTTCCCAGCTCTCTTTTTGAGGATCTTAGCAACTACATTCAGTCAGAACTTTCTCAGTCTTCCACTTCTTCTTGACTCTTTCACTTTTTCTTCACATATTTTATTTGTGACATTCTTAAAATTAACTTCTGGATCCATTGTCCAAAAATATCTTTCAATATGTCCAGTGTTAATACAATATTTTGCCTCATTCTGTATTAGTAAATCAAATTTCAGTGTTCTTCTCTGTAATTGCAATCTTTGGTTCCTTCTGGTTCCCTCTAGTGTCCGATTTTCAAATATCATCGTATCACTTTTTTTAACAATTCAAAACAACCCATTTTTTTCCAATCAGAAAGTTGTTATAATTAATTCCAAAATCTATTACAAAATCATCGATACTTAGTCCATTTGTAATTTTCCAAAAACAACTTTCTAATTACCCTTTCACTCTTTATTTCAAAACAGGAACAAATATTTCTTTAAATTTGTATTTAGAACTTCTTTCTCTAAGGATTGAAGGAAACACACCCAGTTTTTTGAGACTTGTTGATTCAAAGGTTCCTAAAAGGTAAGAAGAACATTTAACCAGCAATTTCCAAAATGATTAGAAAAGGAAGAATGCAAACCCAGTGTCCTTCAAGGCACTGACTTGCAATACGACTTTCAGAACTCTAAGCCTTGAAGGAATTACAAAGAGCCGGTCTACTCAAAAGCTCTTCATTCTGTCACAGTCAGTTCGCCATTTCTTTCCTGGAATGCCATCACAATAAATTTTGAAGTATTCTTTTCTGCATCTTTTTAAATACACAGATGGATAGCCAAGCAGCCTCCCAATTGTCCCAGGAAGTACCTGATTTAGTTTTCTAATCCAAGTAAAAGATACAGAACTCCTAATATAATTGTAAAAAAAATTTTTTAGATTTTGTTTTATCTCACCTTTATTAATTTTATAACTAGCTCAAGGCAGCCAACTTGCCTAATACTTCTTTCTCCTCCTATTTTCCCCACAACAACAATCCTGTAAGCGATTTGGTCTAAGAGAGAGTGACTGGTCCAAAATTATCCAGCTGGTCCAAAATTATCCATGCCCCACAACAACAATCCTGTAAGAGATTTGGTCTAAGAGAGAGTGACTGGTCCAAAATTATTCAGCTGGTCCAAAATTATCCATACCTAGGGCAGGACTAGAACTCCTGGTTTCTAGCCTAGTACCTTAACCAGCACCTAGACTTAATATGATACTGATGTGCTACTGACGATTATGAGCTATGATACACCCCTACTTTGGGATACATAAAATATCATAAATTCATTAAGTCTGGAATAGATGGAAGTTTTTTGTTTCCTAAAAAAGTCTCCAATGTACAGTGAAATTTCAAATTAACAGTCTACTCAGGAAAATTACATCATTTATATTGACATAGGTAGAAGTGGTATTCAGCCAGTTCGGACAGGTTCCAGAAAACTGGTAGCGATAATTTTTACTGGTTTGGAGAACCAGCAAATACCACCTCTGATTGGCCGGCAGAAGAACCACGCCCACCAAGCTACATCCCCAGAACTGGTAGTAAAAGTATTTGAATCCTACCACTGGACATAGGCCATGATTATGTAATTCTGCACATACTATACTAACATTATTTCTTATTTTGACTATTTCAGATTTGCTGCTTAGACCCACCATACATCAAACTTCCTGTATGGCCCTTCTTTGGTCTTGCCAAAGAAGCTGGGTTTCTCATAGCCTCCATGTTCTATAAAATTGAATATAAGTGCTCGGAAGAGGGAGGAAAGCACAGGAATAAAAAAGAACATCCTAACAAAGACCCAACAAAACAAGCCATCCTAGGAACATCAAAACAGGTGGCCCTAATAAATCTTCTCCAGACAATCATTCTGTGATGAATATGTGGTGAAACCCAAGAGTTTATTCAAGCTATTATTCATAATACACACCTATTTTAGATAAACCAGCTCTGCGGATATTTATTGTATTTAGAATTCCACTGTTTATTGTTTTCCTTTGTTTTCCCTAAAATTCTCTTTTTCTCAATAACTCGTTTTATATCTGCATTGCTTTATAAAGGAATTTTTTCATGAAACTCCTCCTTAAGCCTAAACTACGTAACTTCACAAAACTACGTAAAGCCTACTGTTGCAAGATTGACAGATGGCTTGTTAAATTCTGAATTTCTGGTCTTTAGTGAAGAAGATTTAAGGTTGTTTCATACGTATAAGCAAATGATCTCATATAACCTGGTGACACATAGCTGAAGATAAGTTGTTTTTTTTTTAATCCCATTTATATCCCGCCCTTCTCCGAAGACTCAGGGTGGCTTACAAAGTGCTCAGCAACAGCCCT
>JANHFR010004398.1:63729-74839 GCA_032468015.1 Mimophis mahfalensis
AAATATGTTGAGACTCTAGAAAGAGTGCTGAGAAGACCAACAAAGATGATTAGGTGACTGGAGGCTAAAACATATAAAGAACGGTTGCTGGAACTGGGTATGTCTAGTCTGATGAAAAGAAGGACTAGGGGTGGCATGATAGCAGTGTTTCAATATCTCAGGGACTGCCACGAAAAAGAGGGAGTCAGGCTATTCTCTAAAGCACCTGAGGGTAGGACAAGAAACAATGGGTGGAAACAAACCAAGGATAGAAGCAACTTAGAACAAAGGAGAAATTTCCTGGCAGTTAGAACAATTAATCAGTGGAACAACTTGCTTTGTAAATGCTCCAACACTGGAAGTTTTTAAGGGTGTTGGACTAGAAGACCTCCAAGGTCCCTTTCAGCTCTGTTATTCTATTCTATTCTATCTTGAACATCCCCGCTCCAATTTCCATGAATAAAGCAAGATGATCACTGTAGTAAAAAGCCTCTGGAAACACCCAGAAAATGAAGACTAGGGGAAAAAATACTTTTTTAGAAATATGAACTTTGAAGCATCCTATAGTTTTATAATTACACTAGTTCTGATATTTGTCTTAATTTAAAATTGAAATGAAAACTGGTTGACACCAATTTTCTTCACATTTACACAAACCCCTGGAAAAGAAAGTTGGACAATGTCTATTTGCCAGGAAAGGGAAAATTCCAGTCTACTTGCCTGGAAAGGAAAGATCAGAAAGGCAATTGTAAGTCTAATGGTTCCAGATGCCAGCTGTGCTCTTTGAAATCAAATCAGAGCAACCAGCCTTATTTCTGGACCCAGTGAGCTGGTTGCCTCAGTCTGCAGATGCTAAGTAAGGATTGGATTATTAGAGCTACAGTTTGTTGATCATGTTAAAGCACCGTGAGCTGTAGATACAATATTTTTATCCACGGATTTCCTGCAATCTGAACATTTTTTCCAGTTAAAAATGGTGGAAGGGTATATTTTACATGGATTAGGATAATAGCCTAAGTTGTGAAGCTAATATTGATTACTGTACATTATTAAATTGAAAGTACTGAGTTGAACTATTGCAACAGCCAAGTTCGATGCTAGTTTACAGTATATTGTGTACCTATATGCTTAGTGGGCTTACTTCCAGAAAAGTTTGCCTATGGTTGGAGCAATTTTCTGCTCTCAAGGAAGAATGACAGAATTCCAGTACATTGTTAACTCCCTTTAACTGGCCATGCACTACTCATTGCATGATATAATAAAAACATCAGTCCATGTTTTAATATAAAAGTATACAATATATAATTGAAAAGTAATATTCAGGTGGATTCTATATTCCCCATGGTCTGTTTTCCCCAACGTTCCAGTTAAGCTTCAATTCTCAGGATACCCAGCTAGGATTTCCATTTAATTGCTGTTTAGTCATTTGCTCTTGATTTGACAAAATTTCAAGCGCTGTTTGTAGATTTGCAGAGAAAGATCCCTTGCTTTTCTGGGCAAGGTTGGGATATTTTTGTGCTTCTCTATAAATCTATTCCTCTGGGATACAACTAGCATCTCTGGCACCTCTATATAAATGAGGTAAAGCAATAAAGTAAAGCCATTTCAGATAAACATTACAAGAACAACTCTATCTGAACACGTTAAGATGGCAATTAGATAAAATTAAAGCAGCAGGATTTTCCTTCCCTGAAGCAAATGGACCATTTAACACCCTCCTCATACAGAACAAAAGATACACCAAGTTCTCCATAGGAATAACATTATTTTCTTTAAATTCTTCCTCAGGGATTATGATTATGTAAATAATAACTTACTCTGGAGATCTGAGGACACAAGAGTCATGCTTGCCTTCAGTGCAAAGTGTTATCTTATTCAGAGTAAATAAATGAAACCACCCATCCCCTGGTGATGGTAAACAAATCAAAACATTCAGATTTGCGTCACAAAAGTAGACTTTTTATACATGCTGTTGCCACAGTCATAATAACCCTTTTATTCATAATGTTTTATATTGAGACATTTTCCAATCTGGCACAATTGGTTCATCTCTAGCCAAATTTTAGGATAGCAGGTGAGAAACGGGGCCTTGGCTCCTCTGATAAATCAATTTCAGAAAGTACACATAAGAAGAAAAAGAATCCTATCTCTGTTGGCCTCAGAGGGCCTTTTGGAAGAAAGAAATAAAAGTTTACGAAGTTTATGAAGAGAATGTGGAGGAGTGCAAGGAACATTGAATCACACAAAGCCAGCTGTCCTCCGAATCTAATCCAGGCTGTAATAATAGGCACACATATTTCGGACTAAACCTTACTGAAGTTCATGGGACTTAATTCTGAATACACCTATGACTGGGCTTTTATCCCCTTTTCCCCAGTTACTCCTCCCAGGCTTATCTCATGTTATTTAAAAGCTGTTTGATGTTGAGAGAAGCTTTCAGGGGACTGTACGTGAAAGGCAGGATGAAACACCTTCTCTGAACTTCCTAGATTTATCTTAGGATCAAAGCCAATGTTTATTAAAATAAATGTCACACTGTCCAGGATAGTGTCAGTGTGAAAACAGACCAGCAGAAGCTTATATTCTAATAATGGAGAGTGATCATTGTTACACTATTTATTTTATTCTAGCTTTAAACAGAGTAACAGAAATCCTGTTTATATGAGAACTATTGATTAATAACCTCCTTGTTAAAAAAAGGAAGAAAAAAAGAATCTTTTATGAATATTTGCTGATGTTTGACACAAGTACCTAAAAAAGTAGCATTTCGCCTTTTCTTTATGCAAATTCTATCCACATTTCCTTCAATCTCAGGTTCAATATCATTAACAAAAAGTCTCCCAAAAAGTTCAGTATTTTCTCTTAAGTGGTGCTTCCTGGCCAACTCTAAGAATATAGAGTGTGTAAGAATATAGTGTTTATATATATAGTGGGATAAAAAGCCCTTTAATTTAAAAGCCACTAATAAGTTCATTCACAATTTTTAAAAAAATCAACTTGAAACATAAGTTGAAGTACCAAGGACTACCTACAAATTCAGCTCTTGGTTGGGTTTGGGGTTTCTTGTTGGGGTCCTACTGTTGCAGGGAACTGTGTGTTTTAATTAGCGCTCAAATTACTGCTGGTTCTTGTCTAAGAGAAAATTGTCATGTTTTTACTATCTGTCCCAGTAGCCCTTGGTACATCTTGATATCTGTTTAGTACTCAGTTTTTTCCCCAGGCAAGTCTACTTGACTGTGCTGGGTTGTAGCACAAGCAACTTAATAACTACTTTAATAGCATTGAAGGCTATTAACTCCACTAAGTTACTAACTTCAGTAACTTATCAAAATTCATTACAAAATTCCAGCAAGCATTTAAAATCACAGCAGCTTGAGAATACAGAGGCTCAAGAACCCAGATTTTAGCAAATTTGGTTGTATGATTCTATGTGAAGACAGGTAACAAGATATTAGAGGTAGTCCTCATTTAATGATTGCCTTGTTTAGCAGCTATTTGCAGTTATGGAAAAGTAACTGTGACCAATTCTTATATATACAACCTTCACAGGTCTGTAAATCAAAAGAAAGCTGAAGTAAGATTGTAAGCACAGCTGTGGTTTCCCAAAGCTCATCCATACTCCGTCTCCCGTGTATTAATATGGGATATCAAAGTGTGATTCAGGAAAGCCTGCCTGTTGGTTTGCCTCAGCAGTCCCACATTATGAGGCAAAGCTCACTCACCACATCAGTTCCACCAACCCATGAGTGCTGAAAACTAGTGAGAGGTCACTTGCTGCTGCAGATCTTATCTCCCTATATGCTGAGCTGTCAACCATCATCTAGTTTCAAAAATGCATCTAACATGTTGGGGCTTGGAAAAGGACAGAGGTGACTTTTTGATAGATGACCTATCATCCTACTTCAGGCTCCTTGCTAGCTTCAATCCACCACCCAGTGCAGATGTCCAAAAGAAAGGAGTGTGTGTACCCCAGCTGAAAGCAGCTAACAGAAGCTAGGAGATCCAACTGCTACTGTGCCATCAGCTCAGTCACCACAAAGGGGCCACATTATTAGAAGGCTTCTTTCAGTAGAAATGCCTGTGGCCTCAGGACTGGCTATGATATGAAAGTTGCATGTGAGTAGGTATTCATCAAAAACTATTAACCTGGTACCTTTAAGCTAAAGTTAGGAGGAAGTGTGAACAGTGTTCATAAAAGCACAATCCTTCCTTTAGCTTTATTTTAACTTCATATTGTTTTTGTTAGAAATTATATCTACAGATCTTCCTTGCAACACAGAAAAGAACTGCACACTGCAAAAGACTGTAACCGGTAGGGGTATTAACATATCTTAGTGAGTGTATGTTATGGGGGGAGGGGAGGGGTATGTTGATTGTCTTGTTTGTTTTTATATTATAAAAGATGTAAAACTTAATAAAGTTTTATTTAAAAAAAATAGTAGCTCAGTAAGGAAACATCACAGATTAGCTGCCCCCATATTGTATGAAGCTTTCTTGCATACAAAATAAATTGGAATTTAAAAAAAACAGTGTTCATAAAAGCACAGTCCCTCCTTTAGCTTTATTTTAACTTCATATTGTTTTTGTTAGGAGTTATATCTACAGATCTTCCTTGCAACATGGAAAAGAACTGCATTTTAATTACTCTAGCTCTATTATCTGTGTAAATATATATCTTTAAAATACAAAGGACAGTTCACCTCACATGAAATAGATGCCACTGCAGCCAGCTTTATATTGAATGTAGGAAGCTGTGCCTCCTTGAACAATATTTCATTTGGTTAGGTTATTCTTCTTGGTTAACTGAATACATTTTGTTCCCTTGGATAATAAACTTACTACAAATCAAATTTGTCCAAAGGCTGAGGAAAAATATACTTTCAATTCACAGGTCTACAAGGGAAACAGAAGATAAGCTACCAACCCCCTTCCCCAAAAGCCTCATAACTCTCCTCTATCATCAAGGTAGCCACAAAACTTTCTGTGATATCAAAAACCAAAAAAGGAACATCCTCCAATTATAAGACCAACAAACAACCCAATCGCCATGGCCAACTAGCTATGGGATAACTTGCCATGGGACAAAAATTACATAATATAGGAATGGTGAAATAAAGTCATTAAAGAAAGGATGCAAAAGGAGGGACACAATGAAATGTGAATGGCAAAAAATAAAATAAATTTTTAATTATTTTAAATAATTAAATACAATTGTTGAAGTATCCTGCCATGAGTTTTCCCATGGCGAATTGGCCGCAGCAAATTGTCCCTTAGCGAGTTGCCCATAGCAAGCTGGCCAGTGAGTTGGCCACAAGTTGGTCATGGGAAGTTGTCCCATTCTGACCCAAAAAGGCAAGTCGATATATACCAGTAACTCAAAGGAATCCTTACCATAATAAAATCAACAGCCAGGGATTATTGGCTCCAGAAAATTGCACGGCAGGCAAGGCATCCCTGAATCACCTATGCTGGAGTGCCAATTCTAACAAGTAATGTTGTTTGCTTATATTTGGAAGCATGTGGAAATTTGGCAAATGTTTTCCATTTAGACATTACTCCCTTCCTGTTAAGCATTATGAGTGTGGAGTCCTTTGTGCTCACTGAGCTTGATTGCTTTCTTACAGATGTTTCATTATTTAGCTAAGAAATGAAACTTTGCAGCAAGTTTCATTTTGGAACTAAATGCAACAAGACAACCAAACTTAGAGAGCACCAAGGAGTCCACAGTTCACCCCTGAGCTTCAAATATTCGATTAGCACTATGATTGCATCAAAATGCAAACAGCCTGACCGAGGCTCTGTGCATAAGTATGTTGTGCACGTACATGGGTTGTATGTGTATGTGTAGGATTTTGTCAGCTTATTGTTTAACAGAAATTGTAAGTTTTGTGGTGGCTGTACAGGTCCAACTATTGACTTTGGAGGGCCAAGTAAGTGGATTTGAGCAACTGACAAGAGTTGGGGAGGTGTGTCATGTCTTTCCAGATTTTGTTAGTGTTAGTGCAAAGCTGGCTGAGGAATTCTGGGAGTTGAAGTCCACAAGTCTTAAAGTTGCCAAGGTTGGAAACCCCTGCACTAGACAAAATCAAAACCAAAACCATGTCAAAAGATACCACAATGGGAAAAAAAATTAGCAATGGGAGTAATAACAGTAAATAAAAAATTCAATACAGGTAGACCTTGACTTACAACAGTTCACCTAGTGACCGTTTGAAAAAAATGATATATGACCGTTCCAGTATCCCCATGGACACATGATTGACATTCAGATGCTTGACAACTCATATTTATAATGGTTGCAGTGTCCCAGGACCTTGTGACCATCTTTTGCCATATTCAGCAAGCAAAGTCAATGAGGAAACCAGATTCACTTAACAACTGGGTTACTAATTTAACAACTGCAGTGATTCACTTAAAATACCTGGCAAGAAAAGTCATAAAATGGGGCACTTAACAAATTTCTCACTTAGCAACATAAATTTTGGGCTCAACTTTGGTTGTAACTTGAGGATTACCTGTAATAAAATTAGCATCAAAACAATAAAGGTCCAAAAACATTACTATAGTTTTCAAAAGAGCTGAGAAAACTGAAAAGCCCAAAGAGAAGGTAGCATAGGTGCCAGGTAAGTTTTTCTACAGAGGGTATTTCATAGAGTATCCCCATAAAAAAATAAATCTGTCAATAAGTTTAGCTTTCCATGATTCCTTTATCATCCATTAAACAAATGTTGCTATTTGAAAGAACATGGAAGGATGCTCTGGCCAAATCTAACAAGCAGACGTTTTGCCTTATACTTCAGTTCCAATACTAATTATTGCTGTATAGTCTATGTACGTATTATTAACATATTGTGAACCTTCTCCTAGCAGAATTACAGTTTGTATCTCAACACAGATATACTCACAGATAGAATGTAGTACAACTTACCCAAAATTGCAACAACTTCATCATCTTGGATCACCTCCAAGGATCCTGAAACCACAAAGCACAGATTGTCCACGCTCTCACCCGCATGGTAAATGAGATCTCCCGGAGCACAATGAACAGTCTGAAATTCCATTGCGAGAGCTCGCAGGCACCCATCACTAGCCAGTCTGAATGCTGGGTGTTCTTTAAAAACTTTTCGGTTCAGATGTACACAAATATCTGCCCTCATGTCCTTAGGACAGATCTGTAAAACCTAGGACAACAGGACCAAAAATAAGCATGTACAAACCTCAAAGAACCCTTTAAACCCTCTATGAGATTTATCTTTATATTAATTAATCCTTAGTGTATTTGGCAATGAATGTATTCTTTCTTTCTACAATTAGTTCTAGCTAGAACTGGAAGCTTATTCTCTTCTTTTGATCACTGTAAATGTTAAACAAAGGATTGTCAAAGGATTTAGAGGCAAGTTAAAGAAATAACGCCTCTTTGATCTTGGTTTTCCCACATTTTGCTTAATGATACATTAAAGTAACTTCAGAATATTATAGTTTTACAAGGCCAGAAAGAAAATGGTGGTTTAAGTCAAACTTTTCAGATTAATTATGAAAATAGAATAAACTAATAAAATATTTACTTGTTGTAAATACAAATATAATAAAATAGCAACATTGTGGTAAAACCCTTAATCTCTTTAATTTGCCTGATAAGCTTATCGCTATAAAACTAAGCATCACAGTTTCTTTCAACTGATATTTTGAACCTGTTAACTATTATATTTCAAAAAGTAATTCACAACCTTAAAAAGGTCAGACTGAATCTTATCTTTATTGACTTTAGTTTACATTCTTAAGTACAGTAGATAAAATAAAATCTTGGGGTTTAATGATTCAAGGGATGTATTAAATTTGAACAGATTTGCTCAGGTAAGTATGTAACGTAACCACTAGCACTAACTGCAGAGCACACGACACACTAGTTATTAATTTTGTAAGGTTTTTCAATTTGTGTATGTTTTCAAAATCAGCAGAGCTTGAGAAGTTGGCTCAAGAATTTGAAGATCTATATTTATCAACCAATTGTGCTACTTATTGATTTTCTATAAGACAAGAAGTCAGGGTGGCAGTAAAAATATAGCATATTATTAAAGAGCAGTGAAAAGCTACCAGTAAGTAATGTCAGATGCCTCAAGGGACCTCACCTTACCTTTTCAGTATCAATGCCCCTAGACATTGACCAGGTAGAAACAATATAGTCCATCACACGTTCACTCAAGCCTTTGGGAACTTGATAGAGCTTCAGGAAGTCCCGGACACTGTTTAACATTTCGTGATATCGGTTTGTATTAGCATACATTTGCTGGAAGATAGTTGTCACATTCCCAAAAATGGTTGCATATAACAGAGCTGCAAATAGAAGAAGGTGCGGGGGGGGGGGGGGACAAAATGAAGGTGGGCCTTCTCTGAAAGAGGCAAATAGTTTGGCAACTACAGCAGTTCACTGCAGCATTTGTGGGAGAAATAGCATCAATTCCATTAGTTGCAATAATAATTATCTTAATTACAACTCTAAGCACTGATGCCATTTATTGCCTATTGGTACAATCCTTTAGAGATGTCCTTTCAAAATCGCATGTATTATATAAAAGAAGGATGCCGCATCTTGATACAAACTCTCTTGTTTCAATTAAGAGTGCCATTTTCAATTTGTTTTATGTTAAATGACTTGCTGAGTAACTTCACAGCTGTGCAATTAGGGAAACATTTTCTAACCCTGGAGGCTGCTCATTCAATCCAGGCTTGATGTCACTTTAAATCACCTCCTCCCATTCACTAAACTGTACACAGGCACAGGCCTCTTTCAATGCTGTAAATAATAATGCATATATTTGTTAACCTTTGCAAGTTTGCCTTTGCCAAACAGAAGTTCATGGGGTCTCACAAAAGTTAAAAATGTCTTGTACAAAAAATGGACAGAAATTCAACAAAAGCCAACTCAACGAAAGCCTTTCAGTAGCTTGAGCATGTGAAAGTTCTCTGATTTTTTTTCCTACTTGGCAGATCAGCTTATTTTCAATAAAAGTCAAATAAATGTGCTCAGGGAGAGTGTTACAGTTGAGAAGCCACAACAAGAGAAGGTGAGACTTGGGATGTCAGATCCAGAAACAAGCCTCCATATACAACAACAATGCCTGATTCTTTCATGCAAGAGATGCAATCCCACCTAAAAAGGAATCTCAGGAAGTATTGCTGGGGAAAATTCTGACTAAGATTTTGAAATATTGCCACCAGCTATACAGTTAAAAGCTCTTGTGAAACTGTTATGTTAAGTCCAACCATTGGGGATGGGCAGGGATGTCACGAACTGAGTTTCCACTCCAATCCGTTTCTGGTTTTCCAGCCTCCCTTCCATCCTGCAACGTCATGGACTTTGGAATGTGCTCATGCGCTGAACTGACTTAACTCCTACACTTTTCTATTCTCCATCTTTTTCCTCTTGTCTTTGCTAAGATGTAGACATGTAGTAAACTGCTTGTACATATTAAAGCTTTGTTCATTTTACTCCTGAAGCTTGAGCATGTATTTTCACTTAGAATATGCCTCTGGGAGAACAGACGGTCCTAACCTCCGACCTTAATCTTCACATAGTAGCAGAGGATTGTTTCGATCCATCGACCTTAATCTTCACAAGGGACTGATAGGCAAACTTGAAATTCTGAAAGCAGGCCTTGAATGAGTTCACAAAATAATTGCCCAGAAGTCTGCCAATTTACAAAATGGCTATGACAAGAGATCAAAATCACTTTGCTGAAATGGTGGGTTATTAATTCATGCTAGTTAGTTCATCCTTTTCAACCTATATTAGGAAACATTAGGACTTGAACCCCAGTGGTTTAATTCCTGGGTTGCATTATACCTACAAGTATATTTAGGGCCTGACTGCTACTGTTATTTGAGCCAAGCCAGCATTGGTGCTATGCCTGTATGTTTCCAAAGCAGCGTCTTCCAAGGGAAGCTGAAGCCATTTTCTTTTGACTCAGGTGTGCCTTAACTCCATGCAGGATCTTCACTGGGAGGAGGCTGATTTTCCAATGGCGAGAACTATTCTCTCTCCCTATTCCCTACCACCTGAGCTTCCTGATAGATTTCACAGGCAAATCTTCTCTTAACCCCTCTTGTCAGTTTTACAATGCCTGTAAAAATGCATTGACCACCTCTGCTTATGCACAGATCCTATCAATCCAATCACTGAATACAAGCCTCTCCACACAGAGAGATTCTGGAACCATAGTTAAAATGTTGGACAAAGTTCCTATTCGGAGTTCCAAATTTGTGGTGTCATGCCATCTCTACAGTCTTTAACAGAAATTTATATGCAAGAAAGACCAGACAACTTTCTTCCCATATCAACTGCTCAGATATTTTATGGAGTGGCTAAAGACAAAACAATATATGTTGAAAGCACAGGGGGGAGCCAGTTATTTATTTTGTAACTTACTGTACGGAATTCAAGTATCTGAATCCCACCCATAATTTTGTAGTCTCCTACTAGGTGACTCAAGGACACATTGAGTGGTTCTCAATGTGTAGCCCTTCAAATTAGGACAAGTCAGGAAACAGACTCCACAAGACATGCTGAAACACTATTTTTTTTATAGAGGCTATAGTAACAGAATCTTGAAAGCCTGCAAGCTTCTCTTATATCAGAGAATCAAGTTTCTGATGATGTTACCTAGTTTGGTAATGAAACAGCTGCAAGAAAACCAACAAGCTCGGAGAGCACCAGGGAGCCCACAGAATCAATTTTACATTTCTTTGCAATGATTGCTTCTTTTCCTGGGCTTAAATTCTGTTTTGCTAACTGTAAATTCCTTCTCCAAAGTTATCTTTGTAATCCTCAATCCAGAATTCCTTGCTGTCAGGAAGAATAAAGTGGGTTGTAAAGTTCACCTTGAAATGCTTACAACGAGGTGGACAGTAGAAATAGTTCCATGAGGAAATGCCCATTGACCAAGTTCTTATGCCAATATTGGGCCATTGTTAAGTATCTCTAAGATGTTGTTTACGTGATATGTATCAGCATTAATAGAGAGATGGTTTATTTTATTTTATAATAATTTTTATTGGTTTAACATATTAAAAAAGAAATATATATATGTACATATATACATTAATCCATCACAATTTGCATATCCTCTTAACC
>JANHFR010004400.1:28036-43009 GCA_032468015.1 Mimophis mahfalensis
CCCGTTACTTGTCCCAGCTTCTGCCAACCTAGCAGTTTGAAAGCATGTAAAAATGCAAGTAGAAAAATAAGGACCACTTTGGTGGGAAGGTAACAGCATTCCGTGCGCCTTCGGTGTTTATTCATGCCGGCCACATGACCACAGAGATGTCTATGGACAGTGCTGGCTCTTCTGCTTGGAAATGGAGATGAGCACCACGCCCTAGAGTTCGGAACAACTAGCACATATGTGCGAGGGGAACCTTTACCTTTACCTTTTACCTTACTCTACACTATACAATGATCTAACACTGACATCTGGAGTCCTGTTGTACCTGGGAGCTGGCAGGACTGGTACCAAGTCAAACCTAATAAACTAGTACCTTTAGGCATTTTATCCCCAAATGGGACACAATTATTTTTTCTTTTTACAAATAAACAACACGTTCATTCATCATATCACATATTATAACTCTATTTATTTCTTGCTTAGCTTCTCCAATCTTTTTTTATTTTCCATTTGTTAAAGTTTAGATTCCAATTCCCTCAGAGTGAGAACCTCTTCATTTGTACTTTATAAAGTGCCTTGAACATTTCTAGTGTTATGTTTATATTTTATATGCTATGTATATATTTATGATGTTCCTTGCAATTATAAACAAATGGATTGAGGTCCTATATTTCATAAGAAATTTCTATGGGTTGTATACAAGTTCCCTTATGGTGTTAAATGATATGTTGAATCAAGCCAAAGTAGGTGCTATAAAATTGATTGTACCACAAGATGAATCAATTAACAGGTTAAGGGGGGGAATGATACTTTGAAAAAAGAATATCTTAAGTCATTTGGTCACATATTATTAGATGGCTTTTGTCTGCTCCATATTGATATGTGATCTACTCATTACTTCTAGCAGTTTAGGACAAATTAGGATAATTTTGCTTGAACAAGCAAATAAGTTTGAAAAACTTCCCTTTTAATGCCTTAGTCATTGGGCTTGTAGTCCTGAAGCCCAAGTTTATGACAATGACAAACTGTACTTCCATGAGCCATTGAACCATTTGCTGGCTAAAGGCTGGTATATGTCCACTGTTGCCCATACAATAAAAAGGTAAAGGTTCCCCTCACACATATGTGCTAGTCATTCCTGACTCTAGGGGGCAGAGCTCATCTCCATTTCAAAGCTGAAGAGCCAGAGCTGTCCAAAGACGTCTCCGTGGTCATGTGGCTGGCATGACTAAACACCGAAGGTGCACGGAATGCTGTTACCTTCCCTCCAAGGGTGGCCCCTATTTTTCTACTTGCATTTTTACATGCTTTTGAGCTGCACCTAGGCAGAAGCTGGGACAAGTAATGGGAGATCACTCTGTTATGCAGTGCTTAGGATTCGAACCTCTAAACTGCAATACCTCTAAACTGCAAAAAACTCAGTACAATCTATATTCTAAAATGTATACATGGTGATAGGAAGGAGACTTAAGGTAAATGTGAAATGGATGGTTTGATATTCCTCAGGAGCACCTATTATATACACTGTGAGACATCTTGAGGGATTTGAAAATGTAATTATGAAAGAGAATTGTTCCTGCCTGCCCAGAACTAGAATAGGTTGGGCATTGGAATCTGTTTTCAAAAATATTTGTAAATTTCACCTTACTCTGCACAATATGTAAAACGAGGAGTCACTTCTAGGATTCATTATTGTCTGTCAAAGGGTGTTTACCATTTAACTTGATTTATAACCACAACTTCTGCACTCCTTCCTATAGTAAAACAATTTCCTGACTCATTTTTTTACGTTGGTTACTCAGGAAGAACATTACAACAATTAGGTGTTTAATGTTTAAAGTAATGTGCTGTGTATGAAAGGATTATTTTACACTGCTTCCTGTGAACATGTAAGCCTTAAAAGAGCCCAGAAATAATAATTATTGTAATTAAAATAAATAAATCCACAGATAAAACTGCTAGAACATGACTAAAGTTCACTCTGATGTAGCACAGATTATTGTCTTATAGGGGCCAGACTATAGCGGAAATTCTGTTGCTCTGATGTTTCATCAAGATTTTCTGTTTTAACTGTTAAAAATAAGCTTCAGGAGCACAGTGAAAAAATTCCACAGACTTAAGAGAGCAGACAGTGTTAAGAGCCACAGTCCCAGGCTACATGCCCATAAAATTGACATAACTTCAGTTTAATGCAAAGTGGAACTCTACGGCACATAGAGTGCTTCCCTGTTGGTTTCTAGAAAGTGCAGCAGCTTATACTCCCTGCTGGTGTCCATTAACATATCCATGAATATATAAATGCAAATTGGCATTTCATGTCTTTTTTTAAACCAATCTCTGATCCCCCCCCCACTTTATTTAGAAGATTACCGTAGCTGGAGTTCAGATTTAAAAAAAAACAGACATACTTTGCATGAAGCTAAAACATTAGCTCTTACGGTACCGTGTACCACAGGAAATGAAAATAAAGTGAATGTAATTTTGAACAACAGTTTGAAATGGCTTTTATTTTTCTTTTGTGTATCTTTGTATCTGCAAAGAAGTCACACAGTCCCCCATCATTGGATAGTCTCCCCATCTAGGTTTAACTTCATCAGCTTTCTCCTCCACTCAAATACTCCTTATAAGCACATGTGATTTCTGAATATTAAAGAGAAGATATTTCCTAATTGGGTGACAATTAGAGATGCTTCTTGGTGAGCTCCATGCATCAGTACTCAGTGGCAAGGGGAAAAGGCTTGCACATTAGATACATACAGTTACAGCTATTGATACAGCTATTGATACAGCTCTCAGCTACAGAAGAAGCCCTAAAGTGACAACTTTTATATGGTAATCTCAAGAGATACACATCAACACATTAGTAGCCTGAGTATGGATACATAAGATCTGTGGGAATCAGCTTTCCTCTTGAAGCCATGCTATCCAGGAGATAGACATCAGCGCTTGCATCCCAATATTGCAGTGTGTGTTTTATCACTTGCCCTCTTGCCTCCCTTGTTATGAATCATTTTATCATGCCTGCATTGTACATAACCCCCTAAATGCCTGGATGTTGATCTCCAAGTATGATCCTTCAGGTAATTACCACTGTGATTCAAATGACTATGGCTACAAAAAAAACAGTTGTCTATAAAATAACTGATACTTGTTTTTGAACTGTAATCAGAATGCTTTTAGAACAAGCCTGTATTTCACTTATGTATCTCATCTTATGAAAGGTCAGCTTCTGCTGCAGAATTTGGATCATGGCTAGGACATCTGTTTTAGCTTCATTTGTCTTGCCAGTGAGTTATGTTTATATATGTTTACAAATTGTTTGTGTAAGAAAAAAAAGAGAAAAACTCCAAGAGGAGAAAGGTTGAGAAGCTCCACAGTTTTTTAAGGATAATTTTCCTTTTCCCACAGCATTGCAAGAACTCCTAAGAAATACACATAAAAACAGTGAGCTCTGTATTTATGACCTTCAGTGTTGATTAATAATTGATTAAACTTGTATGTGACACTGATTCACAAAGGTCAAAGAAAAGAAATTGCAATAAAATCAATAAAAGATTAAAAAAAGATGGTAAGTGCGACAGAACTGATGAAAGGTCTTATTGTCTCTCACTATGGCCTGGGTGAAGAGCCATATAGATCTTATAAATATATAAACAGATACTCTCCAACAATATGCCCACTATCATGGCCATAGCTCATAATTTGCAAACGTGGTTTCTAAACTCTATTTTGAAGACTGCAGTTTGTGGTTTCCTAAGTATGCCTAAATTCACAACTGGCAGTCTCTCTCTCACACCCTCTCACAAATTATATATATATATAATTTAGAAATCATCAAGTTCACTCATCAAGTAACTCTGGGCAGTGTAAAATTAAACATATTGGTCTGCTGCCACACCATTATTGCAGGGGAATGCTGAAACAGAAAAAAATCCCAACACAAACAAACAACCCAATGCATACCTATCATTCTTGCTATACTCTTACTCAGAGTTCTCAAAGCTGATTCCATTGGCTTATCAAAGCACTGGAGTAGGCCTTTGCTCAAGTTTGGGTTATGCACCAGCTGTGCCCATTTCTGAATGATTCATGGCATCACTTCCTGTTTGGATTACTGTAACACACCGTACATGGGGCTGTTCTTGAAGAGCATTTGGAAGCTGCCCTTGGTTCAGAATGGAGTGGTGTAGGAATTTTTTAGCATCTCTCACTATGCCTACATACCATTGCTCTTTGAGCTGCAAAGGCTTCTAAGCAGTTCTGGGAGCAGTTTAAGGTGTTGACTGGTTGACATCTATAAACCCCTAAGGCCATGCTTTTTGGAGTACTGACTAGCGGCCATTATTTCTGCTCACATCTCCAGATGTAAAAGCAACAGCATATTCTAGGTTCCCTTTATTAAACAGTGCCATCTTATTAGACTCAGGGACCATGAGTTCTCTGTGACATCTGCCTTGCAATAGCAATGGAAAAATTGGAATAGCAATGACATGCATAAAAGCTTTTTGTAAACTTGCTGCATATGTTTTGGCCAAAAGATTAGGCAAGCTGGTGTTATGGTTAGGATGTATTGTTTACCTTGGGTGCTGTGATTTATTGTTGGTTTTAATCATTGTATGCCATCCAGCATTACTGTTGTTATATAGTTGGTTATCTAAATTACTTCAATAAGGTAAATAAATTATGTACACGCATATTGCTTTAATTGTTACATTTCTTCTTAAACACTTACATTATGGTACCTGTTTTATGGCAGTGGAAACAATTCAAACTCAGGCAATAATATGAAAATATGAGTTTTATTTAAATAAAAATACATGCACGCATAATGTACAATGGATATGGCTTACACACATGAATTCTTACAGTTTCTAAAATAATAGGCAAAATGATTTTAAAAAAACAGATGACATGCATAAAAGCAAAATATTTATAAACTATGGCCCAATTTAATAAAAATCAAGCAGGCTTCCAAAAATATTTCCAGGCTGCTCCACAATTTAATTAAATGTTTCCATATACTTCTTAATAATGATGAATGTTTTAATGGCAAATTAATCATTGCCTGGAGGAACATTGTGCATGGGGTCGCGATGGGTCGGACACGACTTCGCAACTAACAACAAATCATTGCTTCTTCACATTTCTTCATGTGAACAGCACATAAGCTATAGTAATAATTTTAAAACTGTACACTAGTAATAATTTTGAAGTAATAATTTCAAAACTGTATATTAAGCCACAGTTAAGTAAAATTTCTGACCATGGATGAAGGTTATTAAAGTGCTAATAAACATTGTTCAAACTTTTGCTCTGAGAAAACTTTTCTCTGTTTCTCACATACTTCTCTTGCTATCTGATATCACAAACTGCTTTTGAAAACCTACTTTCAAAAACAGTTTGAAGCAGTACATACAAATATGATTGTACCCGTAGAGATATGGAATTTAGGTGGATTATAGTAATAAACAAACCTTTTCCTATGATACTGAATCATACACCAGAGCCTGTATTTTGTTTGCAATATTCTTCAATGGTCATAATTAATTGCCTTTTAAAATTTTTACATGATCAATGATTGCTCACAAAAAAGACCTTATGGTTTTTTTGGAATTTGGTATCAGAAAATGAATGGTACCTCATATGGTTCCAGGAACAAGAAAGAAAATGCCACAAAGAGAGGAAAACAGATTCTTCTAAACAGCGTAATGCTCTAAAACAGGGGTAGGCAAACTTGGCTCTTTTATGACTTGTGGACTTCAACTCCCAGAACTCTTCTTCTTCCAAGCTGGTTCAGGAATTCTGGGAGTTGAAGTCCACAAGTCATAAAAGAGCCAAATTTGCCTACTTCTGCCCTAAAACAACGAGCCTTTACTGGTGTGTTGTACTACTATTTAAAATGTATTAAAAATAGAGATTATTTTCAGGGATGTTTGCAGAAGTGAGTAAAAGAAAAAGATCAAGATGGCAGTTGCAATCACACAATTGATGCCCTTTCTCTTTTGCGCATGCATGTACAAAGGGGAAAGTTTTAGTCATGGCCGCCATCTTAACTTTTTTGTATCTGTGCTGCATTCATCTCTGAGTATCTGGACAAATGCTCTGTGTGTACCTGTGCGTACATTTCACACACACACACACACACACACACACACACACACACACACACGTATATATGCCAGGTGTGTGTAAAATATGCCAGGTATACATGCTAATTTCATGGGACTATAATTTAAACTGCATTATACTGATAGTTTTGTACAGTATATCAGCTAATCCTGCCTATCATAGAATTCTTTCTCATCTGCCATAAAACCTGGGACTAGAGAATAAATTATTAAAGTATTTCATCTTTCTACAAGTTAAATTTTCATTTTTCTTTAAATAAGATACTTTCTTATGTAAGATACTTGATACTCATTTATAGTAGCAACTGCTTGAAAATGAGTTGCGTATAATGATCTTAAGAAAAACGGTTGGAGTATTTAGTTGTAGCACCAGTGGTATAAAACTGAAGTGGAGAAAAGTCACATTCCAGAGGTTAGTTCTTCAGGATCTGCCCAGTGGAAGTAATTAAATAGTAGCAATCCTGAATAGGTTTTGCCCACTTCAGTCAACATGTATAGAAGGATTACAGTACTTGGAAGATGATACTGCTTGCAGCCCCCAAATTGTTTTTTGAGCAAGAAATGCATTTTGTTATGAGAATATGTTGCTCTATTATTTCTGATGGATACACAATGCATTTTTTTCATGTATGAGGCATTCTAAAATCATTACATTATATGCAAATGTTTGGTGATATCTTGTATCCAAGATTCATGTATAGCTCTTTACACATGCTTTGATATTTTGCCGCAGGATCTGTGTTTCAGGAATGTACTACAGTACTTTAATAAAAAAACTAACTATGCACTCAATTATTCACTCCCATTTAAAGCAAGCAAAGAATAGGAAACTTACTTCACTGATCATTCATTATTATTAAAATGAGATGTCTGGTGGCATTTTAACACTATGATTTTGACACTATAAAGAGTGAGAGCCAATTTCTTATATCTCAAAACAATTTTGATTCCTAAAGCATCATGCAAGCTTCCCTACAAAGGTATGGATTTATAGGCCCCTAAAGCATTTTTAAATAGTTTAAAAATAGATGGTTCCAACATATTATACAGAGATATCTGACCTCTGTGGTTAAAACGAGATGAAAAAGAAGAAAATCAGCTTGGAGTTTGATACTTCAAAACTTTTGATTTCTGGGTTAGTATTTCTGCAAAAATTAGTAACTTTCATTTTGTAAAACTGTTGGACAACCCCAAGAAGTATCATTGTGCTGCCTGTAGATAATAGAAGTTTTGGCTGGACAAAGTCATACTAACATTTGAGTTGGATATACTTCAACGTCTGGCTAAATGTTCTATTGCCAGAAGTCACTGTTTCATAATGAACATGAAATTAGTCTGAATTTCTTAAACAGCACCATTTGTATAAACAATAGTTTTCATTGCAGCAGCTATGAGTCTAATGTAAAACTTACACTAACCTTTTATTTTACAAAAAAGGCAATTCTGTAGTAACATTCACAAATTAATTTCTAAATAAATCTTACCTTTTAGCATGTAAAAATAAAATTCAAGCTTGCATGAATTACAACAGATTAACCCAAAAGTCAATGAATCAACCCTTCGTTCTGATCAGTATTTAATTCTAATGGTTCCAACATTATTGAAATCCTATAACTTTTATTCAAATGTAAACATTGTTTTAAGCTACCAATAAAGGCTTTTTACATGTATTTCCCTTCATGCTCTCAGTATTTTCAAAGAATAGTTTCTAGCGGTCACCTTTGTTACAGACTATCTTTAATGCTCTTTTAGTTAAGAAACACTAATTCTGCCTGCAGGGTGATTGCAATATGCCACCAACATAAATGAACTTAAAAGAAAAAGCTGGAAGTAAATGTAGATTCTATATATAAATTATATATATAAATTCTAATTCTAATTCTAGATGGAACTGCAAAAGTAACCCAGAAAATGTGATATCCTCCACATATTTAATAGGCAAAGTAATTTGTTTTTTCTTCAGATTTGATTATGAATTTTATATATAACAGCAAAGTAGCAACTTGACTTTGCTCTTACTTCCAGCAAGCAATATCAAGAGCTAGGTTTTAAGTCCAGACTTATGATTTACCTTTCTATTGGACTGTGGGTCAAACCTTTAACTCTAGTGAACCTATGATATACATTGTACAGTATTTTATGAAAATGTTGTACTTATTCCACAGACAACTCAATGCCTGGATGCTCAATCTACCATATATACTGAAGTTTCTTTTGAGTGATGGTACAGTTTGATAAAACAAATCCTAGGTATGTCTGCTTAAAGCAGTGGTTCTCAACCTTCCTAATGCTGCGACCCTTTAATACAGTTCTTCATGTTGTGGTGATCCCCCCAACCATAAAATTATTTTCACATCCAGCTGTATTTGTATTGAAATATGTGTTTTCTGATGGTCTTAGGCGACCCCTGTGAAAGGGTCGTTCGACCCCCAAAGGAGTCGCGACCCACAGGTTGAGAACCACTGGCTTAAAGGCATCCTCCCAATCTGTAAAACACACAAACCATGCGCCTTAACTAATGAGTGGAGCTGTGTAATCCTGCAAACTTTCAAAAGGGCATTTTTGTTCTAAGAGGTTAGGTGTCAGCTTTTCCATATGTTCCCTCTGGTGGCCGGTAGTACTTGGGGAAAGCCATCAGCTGAATCATGTTGAACGCATACTTTCTGCATTTGATATTCTTCAGGACATTTTCTATGCGGCATCCTTGTCTAGTGCAGAGGGGGGGAAAAAGACAACTTCATGAAACAAGTCATAAATAAATACGTTTTATTTTGTACATTGCAGAGTTTTAGCAACCATTGAAGTAAAAATAACAAAGATAAATCTACAATATATTTTCCACAAGTGATGATACATCTTACAGAATTAGATCCAAGGCCAGGCCAATACAGTTTTTGCCCTCAAAAGTAGGTTATGGGATTTTATATATATCTATATATATATCTATATATATTTCTTCTCACTGTGGCTTGATTTAGATATTATATTTTATGATATAGTTTACTCTAGCATTAGAAATATATTTATTTTAAAAATTATCTTACTTTTTTCAGCTTGGTTTTCTTTCACTCATTTGTACATGTTAAAGTTTACATGTAACTTGTAAGTGTGCAGGTTCTATGAATAAGGCAGTTTTTTTTAAATGAAATCTGGCTCTATACATTTGCAAAGAAAAGGTCCACCTTTGTCTCATTTTTAAATTTATGATGAAAGGGAAAAAAAACATGGCTTTCTTGGAGCCCAAATCAACTTTCTGTTGTACAAAGAAAGGATGCCGATTTATACATAGTACAAAATTCACAAGAGCCAACCAAATGCAAAGAAAAGTTTGTTTAAAATAATATAGATGGATTTTATAAAGTAAAGGCAGCAAAAGCAACAATTACAAACAGGTTAATTATGTTATATAAAGTAAGTTATTGTATGCCAGAGATGGCTTGACAAAAAAGAGTTAGTTATGCAACAAATAAGTAAAATGAATATTATAATTATTTTTTAAAACAAAAGAATTCTACTGGCAAGAAATAATGAAAACAGCACACTGAAAATTAATCTTTTGACCTCACCCAGAACATTTAACTTAGTTTTAAATGTCAGTGTGTAAATACTTTCCTCTATCTTCTTACATGTTTTGACCAATCACCACAGGAAAAAATATATAATCATGCTGGAGATTTTATCATTACATTTTCATACAAGGAATCAATCACTTTATGAGGCTCCTGGCATGAAAACAGCAAAGATAGCACTGTTAAAGGAAATTATTCTATCTAGTAAAGTAGAATTTGGCAATTTTCACACCTGAGTACAAATATTATGCTGGGAAAAATAACTATTCCTGCAAAAGTCCTGAATTAAAATAAAGTGCTGACAATCCCCTAAACTGGAATTTGATTAGAAGGGGGTGAATCATATTTTATGACTAGGTCAAATCTGATCAAGAAACCCTAATGTACATTGGCTGTCTTAGAACTAATGAAATGTGAAAAGATTTGCTAGAGCTAGATGGTAGATTAAATCAGCTGAGCACAGTATGCTTTCTTGATTCCTGGGACAAAAAGGAGAATGTATGCAGTTCAAGACATTGGCTTCTTAAGAACTAGTCTGAGGGTCCAAGAATGTACAATATAGTACAATGTGTAATTTTAAAGTGTTCTTGTTCCTTAAAAAAAGCAACAAACAGAAGTGAACTCTACTGATATTTTGCTAATAGTAAAGCAAGACTTAAAATAAGCCACACAACCAGCAAGTGTGAGCTGACAAGCAGCAAGGCGACAGGATAGAAGTGACGAGAAGTTGGCTTGTTATCAGTTAGACAGCCTGTCTCGGGATCATCCGATTCATTCAGTGCTCCCTGGGTTTGTCTGCTGTTGAACAGGGGAAGTTAGGAACAAATAAGAGACCATTTAATAGGAGAGAAAAACAACACTTTGGTATTCCAACATCAAAATGGCCATGCAGGATTACAAATCTATATTACATAATTCTATTTTGGGGCTTGACCATCATTCTTTTTAAAATCATGTTAGGGCTATTCTTCAAAAGGAAAAAACAAGTATCCAAAACCTCCCACTGGTATTATTTGTCACATTAAAATTGCATTTGTAATTCAAAATGAAATAAGTCACACCAAAGGAGTAAAATGAATCTGAAATGTCATGAATTGGAGATAAAAGATAAAGGTATGATTTTCAATATCAGGGGGGAAAAAAATCTCATATGCAACATGGTTTTCAGCATCACTTAGAATTAAAATGGATAGATAAGATTTGTTTTTATGCTAGTTTATCTGGTGCAGGGGTGTGCAAACTTAAACACTCAAAGAGCCATTTGGACCCATTTCCCACAGAAAACACTGGGAACCAATAATTGAACCACTGGTATGACTGGGTGGGCATGGCCAACTTACATCACTTATTTCCACCCAGTTGCCTCCTGCTCTGGAATATGGAGTGAGTCTCCGTCCCACACCATCACCCTTACCATCTCAGGCCAGGCGAGGAGTGACAGGAGGAGAGGGCATGGGAGAGCAGGGGCCAGTTAGTGGTGGGATCAGCCAACAGGGAGCTGCAGCAGAGGGCCGAAAGAGCTGCATGTGGCTCCAGAGCCACAGTTTGCAGACCCCTGGTCTATTGGAATTCTATACACAGATCTTAACTTATCCTGCAACTGCTTGATATCCTTGAATCCTTGACTTCCTACTCAAAATCTAGCCTCATCCACTTGTGCTGGGATTCATGACAGTTGCACTCTCCCAGGGTCATGTGATCACTATTTGTAACCTTACCAGATAACTTCTGATAAGCAAAGTCAATGGAAGAAACCAGATTCACTTAATGACTGCACAATTCATTTAACAATTGCAGGGATTTGCTTAACAACCATGGCAAATAAGGGCATAAAATGGGGCAAGATTACTTAACCTCTGCCTTATTTAGCAATAAATATTTGGGCCCAATTGTGGTGAAAAGTTGAGGACTATCTGTAGTTCAGGGCCCTGCTTCATTGCAGGAAAACTCTTAAGTATTTTATGAAGATTACAAGTTTTTGAAATTATTTTACAGTTCAGACACCCTGCACTGGAAAATCTTCATGGGGATTTCAGTTATCATTTGTAGGCTGTTTAGTAAAATGTGGTTTTATCGCAAAGTAAAGGAGAAAGCAGCAAAAGTGTGAAAGTATGAAGAATTAGAAGTAGATTCAATTCTCTTATCTTTGAAGAAAATACTTTATAGGAGAACATACGCTCCACATATATTTTGACCACATTATCATTTTTAATGGAGTCTGAGATGCTGTTTGGTCCCAGACCACTGTGTATCCAAATGCCTTGGTGTTATCTGATGAAGCGGAGGACTCCTGAACTTATTATTGTTCTGCGTATCAGTAGACAGTGAGGATCTGAGAAGCTTTAATCAAAATATTTGTGTGTAGATTAGTTTTTAACCTTTTAACCACTTTAAGAATAGATTGCAATGTATGTTATCTTGGTATGTTTGTCAAGACTCAGTTTCAAAAACAGAAACTTCATTTGGTGCAAATTGCAGTAGTCTACTTTCTGTCAGTCAAAACAATTACAGCTATGTAACATTAATTTTGCAAGTAATGCACTCAGTACCAATACATTCCAAATACAATTTAAAGTAACGTTCTACCCCAGAGGTCCCCAAACCCTGGTCTATAGACTAGTAGTGGTCTGCAGTCCATTGGAAACTGTGCTGCACAAGCGGGAGACCAGGATGTAAAACTCCATTTGTGCATGCATGGGATTAGGTTGCGCATGCAAAACCACCCTCACCCCTACCACTGCCACTTGCTCCAGTTCTGTGGCACTGGAAAGGCTGAGGGCCACTTTCTACCCTACGAACCAATTTTCATGGTTTGGCGCCTTAATATCTTAAAAATTATCCGATTGAATAGGACATCCCATTTGTTCGTCATGTAAAAATGGTTTAAAAGCTGCTATATGTATGGTTCATTTAGTGCCCTCTTTGTAGGTATTATGAATGCCATTAAAGTGCAGCTATTCCACCAAGCTTTGGATCTGTAAAAATTGTCACCATTGCTTATGGACAACAGATAACTTTAAATCAGGATTTCTATTACTAGTACATACTTGAGAAGACTAAAAATCATTTAAGCAAATCTGTCACAAATAGGAATATGACAGACAATATATATCTTCAAGTTAAACTTGATTCTTGGTGGTTGTATGGACAAGTCGAGGCAATTTTCCCTCCTGGCAACATTTTGGAAGTGTTTGCAGCTGCCTTCTTCCTGAAATTTGGCGAGAGTGACAGGCGTAAAAGTTACCCTACTGCAGTGGTTCTCAACCTTCCTAATGCCGCAACCCTTTAATACAGTTTCTCATGTTGTGGTGACCCCCAACCATAAAATTTTCTTCACATACACCTGTATTTGTATTGAAATATGTATTTTCTGATGGTCTTAGGCGACCGACGTGAAAGGGTCGTTCAACCCCCAAAGGGGTCACGACCCACAGGTTGAGAACTGCTGCCCTACTGGTTTTGTGCGCAAGACAGGGCTATAGTGTGTGTGTGCACTTGCATAAATATACATGCACACACACACACACAATTATATAGCTAGATCTATATGCACACATAAATATATATTTACATTAATTTCAATGTATGCATTTTTAAGGCTGTAATAAAATAACAAATACAGAAGCTTCTAATAATTGAAATCAAGGAGGAAAATAAAAATGTCACACATTTAAAAATCAAAAGCTTAAGAGACTAGAAATAAATTCAAGCACCAAATTAATAATTACAGAACATCAGATCCTTAACTCCCCTTCTCAACTATTGCTACTGAATACAAATAACAAGCCTTCTGTTTCAAGCTTATCTACCCCTCAACATATGTTCCAGATTTTTGTATTTTCATAGTAAAGGGTATTCATTCTGGTACACCTAGCTGCCCTTTCCTTGATGGTGTTAATAGGGAAATGTGACAAGGCTTTCTTCCAAGAACATCTCATTTACAGAAGCAGAGTAAGCAAGTAGTTGATATATTTGTTTGGATATTAAAATTGAGATTGCTGTTCATGTACTCATGGTTTGGCCAATACATCATTAAAGAGAGTGAACAGCAGGACTGATAACCTCTCTAACTGCAAAATATTCACATTGACACAAACAGAAAAATGTGGTCTTTACTCACTGATGTTTCCAAGAAAGTGGCTAAAATTTGACTACTGTGTCAGAAGCCATTAGGCTTAATTGGAACTTACATACTGTAAAATGTGTAATTTATCATCTTCAATTATTGTACTCAACTCACATCATTTTTAATTTGTTTCTTTTTAAATTATATTAATGGCTACTTCATCTTTATGTTATTTTAAGCTGCTGCTTTTTGGTGTAATAAAGCGTATCAGCCTAAAATACAAGATTCCAGCATAAAAAATAATTAGGTATACACTAGGCAACATCCAGCCTTTTCTAATATATTCAGTCTGTATTGCTTTTCAACTTTCTAGTTTGTATTGCATTTCAACAAAGCTACATCACACAACAAAAACGCATTAGGATTAAGAATTGAGGTATGGCCATCCTCTTCCTCCTCCTCCCTTTTAGAATCTTTTTAACTACATCATTCTACCTAGTATGAGGAAGAGAGAAGACATAGACTGACTAGGTGCAGTGTTATAGCTCAGTAGTAGAAACAGATCCTAAATTTGAAAATTGCTGACTTGCTATTCATGTACGTATGACTACAATTCTGATCTTGGTGCAGTCAATTTGCTAGCTTGCAAAAGTAATTCATTGGAATATGAAGCATGTTATTTTGAAGTACAAGCCAAGAACTGTTATTTAAACGAAGAACAAAGATACAACTATAGCTTCGTTCATCCTAAGTTCATAACCTATAAAATTAGTATTAAATTTTATTACAGGTATTTAATATCACAACCTTGAATCTAAATATCGTCACAGTAGTTTGCACTTCAATAGAGCTGTGGCTCGTTTTTTGATTGAAAGAAAATTATTTAAATTCTAACTAGATAACTGTGGATCAGGATAAGATTAGATCAATGAATTTTCTGCTGCACTTTGAACAGCTTTAACAAGTATGTGCTAAATTTATCCCAAATTGAGTTTTGGCAAGATCCAATTTAATACAATAAATCACTCCCTGAAAGAGGAGTGATAGAAGAATATTTTTTAAAAAGTGTTCATATACAGTGGTCCCTCTACTTATGAATTTAATCTGTTCTGAATGCGCATTTGTAGGTTGAAAAATTCGTAAGTCGAAAAGCGGTTTCCCATAGGAATGCATTGGAAATGGATTAATTCGTTCTGGAGCCTAGGAAAAAGACCCAGACACC
>JANHFR010004401.1:25418-36736 GCA_032468015.1 Mimophis mahfalensis
ATGTAAGCCGCCCCGAGTCCTTCGGGAGAGAGGCGGCATATAAATTCGATTAAATAAATAAAATAAATAAATAAATTAAATCCGCAAGTGTTTAAAAAGTCACCCAAGTTGGGAGATTTGGAGCAATGGAAGCCAGCAACACAAAGATGAGGTTAAGGTTGATGCTGGTCCATAAAGATGGATGTTGGTAAGTGGATTGGCATCGCGTTGGCAACAAGCTTCCCTGTATCTATCCGAGCAGCGTGGCTGAGACGTTGCGAGTTCTAATCCAGCGCCTGGTCTGATCACCCGCTTGGGAATGGTCATTTGGACCATAGCGGTCATCCTCTTGGGAAAAAGGGGTATAGCCGGTGTACAGATCTGCAGGTCGAGGGTTGGAGTGACTCAGATTTAACTCGTGCTTCGATTTTGCAGCCGAAGGGCAAGAAGGCCAAGGGGAAGAAGGTGGCTCCGGCCCCTGCTGTGGTCAAGAAGCAGGAGGCCAAGAAGGTGGTCAACCCCCTCTTCGAGAAGAGACCCAAAAACTTTGGCATCGGTGAGTTGGGAAGGAGGTGGTGGATGGGATGATGCCTTATTTGCAGGGAATTGGGAGCAAAATCGCTTACATTTACATTGTTTTCATAATTTATTTGGCTTGGGGGGTCCTTGGTGGTTTTCTTCCAGTTTATTCGGTTTTTGGACAAATATGGAGATATTTCCTTTATAGTGGCCCTCGATTCTTCATGGAACTGTCTATTCTTCCTTGCTTTTGCTGTTACATGAATAATAAAATAAGAAGCTTTTGATACTCTGTTGAAAAGTGGTATAGAAAAATCAATGTAGTTAATGCGCAGGATAAGGAAGGAAGAACCTGGCCTTTTGGATGTGGCTGATCTGTTTTTTGGGGAAGTCTAATTTATTAAACCTGATAGGCCATCTTCCAATTGAGCAACTCTTAATGCCGTGAAAAGGGGACAAGCAAATGATGGAAAAGAATATTTGCTAACTGAGTGGCAGTGCTGACAAGCCTTTCCACCAAGATATCTGATGCCGATGCCCCTTTTTTCGCTCCGGAGGGAAACTTCCAAACTTCCAAAAACAATCCTCTCTCTGAGTTCGTGCCGTGTCTCTCAGGCCAGGATATCCAGCCCAAACGTGACCTGACCCGCTTTGTGAAATGGCCTCGCTACATCCGACTCCAGCGCCAGCGGGCAATCCTTTACAAAAGGTTGAAGGTACCCCCAGCGGTCAACCAGTTCACCCAAGCCCTGGACCGCCAGACAGGTAAATTGTGATGGTTGTGGGTTTAATTATCAGAGGAAGGAGGGTGGGCAGAGGGCTGCGAATTAAAAAAACGGGTCTTCCTGTATATAGGTAAACCTTGACTTAAGAATTGAACCTGGAATTCCAGCCATTAAGTTATGTGGATTGTTAACCAGTTCACAAGACTGCATCCCTTTTTACGACCTCTGTCGCAGTCATTAAGTGAGTAGATAGTTAAGTAAACCTGTTGTAGCCAATGGACTTTTTTTTTTTTGCCAGAAACTAGAGGTCAGTGTTGCTTTCCAGCAAATAAAAGTTACAAATTGCAATCGTGTGACACTGGGACACTACAAATAGCCCTAAATTTGGGGGTGGGTTGATGAGTACCCAAACTGCAGTTGTGGGAGAAGGAGGCTCTGAAACTTGGAAGTAGTTCTGGGGAGGTTTGCGTTAGCGGTTGCTGACTACAGCACGCGTTTCACAGAGCATAGTAATTTACGTGCCAGATCAAAGTTTGATTTTGGGGATCTGTGTGATTTTGCTGGCTAGATTCTAAATAATGTGGGGTAGATGAAGAGATGGGGAGGAAGGAATCCCTCTTTCGGGTTTAGTCTGAAGGAGAAAAGATCCTGAGGTGCAGATGATGGAAGCAGATAATCTGAGCTTTCTTGACGACTCCTAACCACCAAGATCGCTGATGCACAAGGATCTCTACCAAGCTGCTAGAGGATGGGCAGAGAAATTCTCCCGTTCTCATTTATTTAATCTCTTCTCTCCACAGCCACGCAGCTCCTGAAGCTGGCTCACAAATACAGGCCTGAGACCAAGCAGGAGAAGAAACAGAGGTTGCTGGCGCGGGCCGAGCAGAAAGCCGCGGGGAAGGGCGACGTCCCAACCAAAAGGCCACCTGTGCTGAGGGCAGGTAAACTTTTGAGCACCTTTGTGTGGCTTTCCTAAGCTTGGTTGGCTAGGAAGGGCAGCCTCCTTGGGGGGTTTCTCTCGACAACCGGCTATCGCAGGGATGTGAGAATTTCTTCACCTGAAGTTGCAGATTGAAGAGCGAAACACTCTGAGCTTTAGCAGGTTGTCCTCCAGGGCATCACGTACAGTCCAGCTTAGTTAATGCTGTAAATTTAGCTTACTGGGGTTTTTTCCCCCCTCTCTTCAGGTGTCAACACAGTCACAACCTTGGTGGAGAACAAGAAGGCTCAGCTGGTGGTGATCGCGCACGATGTGGACCCCGTTGAGGTAATGCAGATGGGAAAGCTTTGCCCGTTCCTGTTTCCAAATTTTGTGCTAGAGTGTGGTGGAGTCCCAAACTCAACACTGCTGGCTCCCAGGCGTTGGGGTAAAGAAGGAACAGCTTTCAAAAAACAGGCAGGAATAAGCAGCCCTTTGATGAATTTGTAGGATGCCTTATATTTGAAGTGGACTAGGGTGGAAAATGCAGGAAGAAGGAACCTCGGATCCGTTTCCTCAATTGTTAATCTTCCTTAATTGTTAATCAAAAATCAAAATCCTGTTCTGGCTCCCTTGGGCTTGGCTATTGCAGTGATGTTTGAATTTCTTCACCTGACTCCCCCATGGAGAGCAAAACTTAAACGAGCTTTTTAACACTGAGCGATTGCCGCTGCCCAAATCCATCCCTCCTAGTCGGTGTCAGAAAGGTAGCAGGGTCCCCTAATGAAAAGGTTTTGTTTTCTTCCCGCTGGTGCAGCTGGTGGTCTTCCTGCCTGCCTTGTGCCGAAAAATGGGAGTCCCCTATTGCATCATCAAAGGCAAAGCCAGGCTGGGTCGCCTCGTTCACCGGAAAACCTGCACCTGCGTGGCCTTCACGCAGGTTAACCCGTAAGTAGCCCGTCAGTATTAGAAGCGTGCGTGTAGTTATCTGTGGGGAAGCCATTTTCCTGTTGCTTCTAAACTGCCGTATTCTAGCTGGGGAATTGCAAGTGTGTTGCTCAGTTAGCCATAACAAATAGTTGACTGAGTTGAGGTCAGGCCGGTGGGTGATGCAGCAACTGAAGACGGAGAATTGGCGCCAGATTGGGCAGTGGGATTTATGATGTGTTTGTGGGGGGTTGGGATTGCTTGCATTGTTGCCCACGGGGGGTCTCCAATAAGACTTGGAATGAGTTTTGCCCCATTTTACGACTTTCTTGCTGCAGTTGTTAAGCGAATCTGGCTTCCCCCATTGTTAGAAGGTCGCAAAAGGGGGATCCCATGACCCCGGCACCCTGCGACGGTCATAAATATGATTTTGATCAGGTGACACTGCAGATGCTGCTATGATGTGACAAAGTCAACTTTTCTCAGTGCCGTTGTGACTTTGGACAGGGACTAAAACGAGTGGTTGTAAGTCGAGGACTACCTGTAGGTTGATCATGTGAGATTTTTGTCTTGACTCAATCTTTTTTTCTATGCAGTGAGGACAAAGGAGCCCTGGCTAAACTGGTGGAAGCTGTTAAGACCAACTACAACGAGAGATACGATGAGGTAAGATCGGTCCTGTCTGATTTTTCGGCTTGGTTTGGTTCTGCTTGCGTAGCCTGCTAAAATGTCCTTTTTAAGGGGCTTGAAATATATGTTATTCAGCACTCCTAATTGTTAGCTTCTGAGTTACTGCAAATACACAATAATTTAAAAAGAGTCTGTAATTGCAAAGAGGTGGGCAGTATGCCAGAATCAACATTTCTTTTCACAAACAATTTTTTTTTCCCTCTTCCCTTTTCTAGATTCGCCGCCACTGGGGTGGAAACGTGCTGGGTCCCAAATCTGTTGCCCGGATTGCTAAGCTTGAAAAAGCCAAAGCTAAAGAGCTGGCCACCAAGCTTGGATAATAGATGTGTCAGTTTTTCTGTACATAAAAATAAAATTCTAAACAAAAGGCGTTCGTCTGCGCTTCGATTCCTTTAAAGGGGTGTTTTTTAAAGTAGTGGGTAACGTGCAGCAGCTCTCTGTTCCATTTTTATAGAATATAAACGCAAAAAAAGATTAGGGTTGTAGGTACCTAATGCTCCTCCCTCTTCCTAACAACCCTGCGAGGTGGGTTCTTTTCCCTGTTTTCCGTTACCCCCTTGTGCAACACCAAGAAAAGTTAAACACTGTAAAAAGACACCATTTTATTTGCAGTCAATATATCAAGAAACATGATCCATATTACCAGAAATATGCTGAAGCCCCTAATTTTAATCGATTTCTTGTCCACTGATTTGAAAAGACTTAATTGTCTTCTGATAACCAGCAACATTTCCCAAAATATGTGAAGATCGCCTTACTTTTAAGAGAAGCTGCCTGGTTTCCAGCAACTTCTGGCTTGAGTGAGACAGCTGGTGTTCACACGAGAAGTCCTAAATCATCTTCCAAATTGCTCCATTCTGTGACCTGGGCTAGATGGCCACTTTTTAAAGCTGCACCCAAACCATGTTCTTCAAAGTAGGACTCAGAAAGTCACCTTCTGAATGAACCTCTTGTACCACAAGAAGGAGGTGGCCGCAGACAAGGTGTACCTGGGCAGAAGGAGCAGACATTTGACTTCGTGTACGTGAAGACTCCTGCTGGGTTTTGTGTGATCGAGTTAAGCTATCGAGTCAGGAACAATTGCTGCTTGAGCCCTTGATTTATGAAGATGAACCTAGCTGATGGGTGCTTGAAAAAGTTGACTTCTGCATGGTTCACGCTGTTAATCCACTTATTTCAAAGTATGTCCTGGGGTTCCACAAGGATTTGGATGGGTTCTGCAGTACTGGGGGGGGCGGGACTCCATAAAGGAGTAAGGAAAAGGACTCGAACGCACTCAAAAGCCATCCCTTCCTACTTGAGGTTGCTCTCCAAGGTTATCCATTGCAACTTTTCTAAAGCAGGGTTTGTCAGCTGAGATTCAAAGCCTCTTGAGCGGAGGCTCTTGAGAATTTAAATTTTTCTTTTTAATTAACCAAAAGACCGCCGTTTCAGTTTGATAATTTTTTCTTCAACGAAGGTAAATAATGGACCACCCATAGCATTAAAAACTAATTTATTGACATAAATCAAGATTTGTTTGTTGGTATTCTGGATTAGGAGGAACTATAGAAAATTTTATCGCCTGCCCTGAGCCACTGGTGTGCAGATTTTAGCCAAAAGGGCACTGGAACCAACAATGATACATCCTGGTTTGTTTTAAGCTGATTAGAATCTTTGCCTCATGTAGAAAGCTACCAATAACTTGCCAGGTACGTGCATAAACGCCAAGAAATAAAAACATGAGGATTTTGCGGTGGCTTAACTCATACTAGGGAAGGGCCATTTTAACAAGTTCGGGGTACAAATTTGTGAGTCGCAGATTTGTTCATCTTTCCCGCTTCCCAGTCCCACCAGCTAAAATAAATGTGTTGCTACTCACCAAGTAAGTATATACTGCATGTGCTCATTTCGTAAAGTTACTCTGGTCTGGCCCCCAATCGGCCCACCGGGAACTGAGCTTCCTGTGGGAATAGATAGAACGGGAGCTCAGTTCAGTAAGGTTTCACGCTATGAGGATCACCCATAAATTCAATAATCTTAGAAGAATCACTTCAAAGCTCTCTTTTAAACATCGCTTCAAGAAATTAGGTTTCTCCAACCTTCTGTCCTTCGAGGTTCATGGAATTTTAAAAGTCCCATAATTATCAAAAGTTGAGACCACCACTCTGCCATTGAGACTATTGGCATATCTTCCCAAGGGGAGTGTTGTATCGGTGTGTTTGTTGATAGCTTCCCGTTAGTTTTCACCTTGAAGCAGTTTCTAAGCTTGAAACACTCTAGTACTAAATTAACCAAGTACACAGATCACACGTGATGGTTTCGGTGACAGTAATCCATAATGCCACTTCCGCAAGTGAGCATTCTAGGGTCCAGTTTCATTCTTCACCTGTGCAGCTAAAATAGAAGCAGGCAAGCTGGCATCCTGTGGTTGATTTGGGGTTACAAATCCCGCAACTCTTTGTGTCTGCACGGAGCTGAAATCTAAGATACCGTATTTGAGGGCCACCAAATGGGCTCCCCTAACCCGAGGCCTGCTCCACTCAATTCCTTAAACTATCTAGCGGACATCTGATGTTAGTCAGTTTTAAATTCTGCCTAGGAAAGCTTAGGGGACTCACTATAATCCGCATCAATAAAAATGGGTTCTGCTCCCGTGACTCTGGCCATGGTATCCAAATCACGATAAAACCAAGTGTTTTGTTCAATGTTGTTTTCTGGCACGAAAGGTCTCCGAGGTTCGGATAGCCTCACCAGCCCGATGAGTTCAATATCCCCTTCGATCTAAAAAAAGGGGGGGAAAATCCAACTGTAACTTCTGTTCTTTAAAACCTGGCTAGTTCAATCCAAAGCAAACATATATAAAAACCATTTCAACACATATTATAAATTATTTCGATTATGGGACTGTGTGGTTCCAGGCAGAATTTCATTTTACGTGGTAAGCAGAGAGCGATGACCCCTGCAAAGCGAACAGCGTACCTGTCCCTTTAATCTGGTCTCTGGGTTCATCTTTTTTCTGGGAACAAATCCTCTGTTGACAAGAATCGTTATCCTGCAGATTTAAAAAAATAAATAAAAATAAAAAGCTACTCAGTGGGAACATCCTCTGAGTGAATTCCTCAGGTAAGCAAGCCCAAGGCTGCATTTTATTTACTTAAAAAAATGTTTATACAGCCGCCTGACTTTCCCCAACTGTAGGCGGCTACTTAAACCTTGTAACTCATAATATACACACCCAAGGTCAGTGCAGTAAAAGGGAGTGATTACGTGGGCTCCGCTCTCTACGTTAGACATAATACGGCCCGCATTCCTGGCTTCTTTCTCGGCGTCTACCGGGGTTCGTGGGAGCACATACAGCTCCTTGGTGTGATCAAAATGACCTCTGACCTTGACTGGCACGTATTCCAATCCGCTCAGTTCGTAGAGGCTGCAGAAAAGGGGCAAGACAGGAAGGAAAGTCTGGGTTATAGCTTAAGCCCCCTGGAGATAAAAATATTTTTGCTGATTGTTGTTTACGTATGAGAGCAAACAGACAAACTTAACTGCCTGTAATAGTAAAGAAAGGCAACAGTCTGAATTTGCTATAAAGAAAACTTCCGCAAACCAGTTGCCTGGATGTGCATGCCTGCTTCCAAATACCTAGAAAACTGTAATTTCCTACTATTTTTTGTCCTCGTATGACATACCCTCTGCCGACAAGCTAGCAACTGGAACGATTATGGCTGCCAGGGCTGCAGTTCTCATAAAACTAGCCACGAAAAGAGTTTGCAGTGAAATGAGGCAAGACACGTTCTGGAAGGTGCAGTTGCAGAAACGTAAACAGGTGGGGAAACCTCTGCCCTGGCAGACTTTTTATTGTTATTACATTTTGCAAAAGAGGCTCAAGTTAGATCAGGCTTCTCCAAACTGGGTATAATTTTAAGACCTGTGGACTTCCAAGCTCCCAGAATTTCCTCAGCCAGCCATGCTGAAGGAATTTTAGGACCTGAAGCCCACAAGTCTTAAAGGCTACCAAGTTCGGAGACTCCCGAGTTAAGACAAAGGAGAATTTGCTTTCTGGGGGACTGAAGGAAGCAGGATGCATTCTGGGCCGGAAAAGGAGCTGCACCAGTTTTTTTTCTGATGAAAATAAATAATTTCCAATTCGGTGATTGGTCTTCCCATCAAGATCAAAGTGGAGGTGCCCATTTGATGTTCTTGGTAGTATTCTAATTCTCTTTGCCATTCCCAAAAGACACTTACTCTGTTGGCAGTGGAATTGGCTCGGCATAAACCCTGCTCTCCAGTTCAGCGATTAGTTTCAGCTTCCATTTCCGCCTTTGAACCTGACATAAAGCACAAAATGTTCCACTGTCAAGTAGGAGAAACACATCTCGGTCTTTATAGAATTCCTCTCTCACAACAGATAGATAGATAGAGATCTATCTACCCAGCAAAGCAAGCACCTTTTAAAATGTGCTTTTCTGAATAAATTAGAATAATAAGAGTGACTGACATTCATTAAACCACAGTTAAACAGCTCCAAGCTGCCAGCCTTCATGAGTGCTATTTACCTGCCAACAGCCAAGGAAAAATGAACCTATTGGGATGAGCAGAAGTCCCCATTTTAATACGTTTTCTTCCATGGATCTGGCAGCGGCAGCTGAGGTGATGTTTCTAGCTGGACAAAGCGTCCAGCAAATCTCTGGGGGTTGGGGGGGGGGGTTTGGGAAGAGGGAAAAAATACTATTAGTGACAAAAGCTATTTGTAAAAACTCAGAGGTGGCAACAGGTTTATTTCACGAATACCTACCCCGCTCATCTTACCTAGCTGACTCTGGGCAGTTTATTAATAAAATACCATACTGCTGAATATTTTATTGTAAGCTGCCCATGGTCACTCAGGGCAGATGGGCAGAATAGAATAATCAACACGGTTGCTGTTTGTATTTATTTATTAGTTGCATGGAAGTTTTTACCGTTTGAGGGTTTTTTTCAATGCTTTTATAATTTTTAGAATCGCCCAGAGTCCCTTGAATGAGCTGAGTGGCTAGAGAAATTGAATGAAGGAATGAAACAGAAATGTCTTGAACTGAATGAATAAAAAATACAAAGCAACAGTTTTCTTTTTTTAAGACATGGGGGTTTTTTTGTCTAAAAAAAACAAAACAGGTTATTTCACATGGGCTCAACTCACTCGGGGGCTGCTGTAAAGCATATTTCCAATGGCAACGGGTAAAGGACTTCCTTCCATCATCCAGGCAAGAAAACTGAGGGAAAAGAGTAGAAGTTGAAGGAAAAGAAACCCCAAATTTCAATTTGTTCTATTTATTTCACACACTGGTTGACAGTGAGCTTCAACCCAGCTCCTCCACTCATTGAGAAGAGGGCCGGCCTACCTAGGTAGGATTGTCAAGAGAGACAACCTAGGGCCTTCCAGATGTTTGGCACACCAATGCCCATAAACCTCAGACATGGGCTTTCAAACGACCTTGGCCACCGAAAGCCAGGGCCCTCCCACAGTTTGGCACTCCAGTGCCCATAACTCCCGATGGAGCCTTTCAAATGATCCATGCCATTGAAACCTGCCCACCCCCAAATATTTGGCACTCTGATGCCCATAAGTCCCAGCCGGACTTTTTCAAGCCACCCATGCCACTGAAAGTTGGGTTCCCCCAAGGGCATGGCACTTCCATGCCTATCACTCCCAGCCGGACTCTTTCAAGCCACCCAGGCCACTTGGGCTACTCCTAACTGTTGGGCCCTCCCAAAGAGGCCCGTCCTAAGCCCCGCTGGGCTGAAAGCGGCTGCCGGGCAAGGTCAAAAGGCCGTATCCTTGCCGCCGAGCGAGGCTCGGGCTGCCGAACAGCCGCCGGCGAGGAGGCCTTCTCACCCGGAGCCTCCCAAGGAGACCCCGGAATCCCCCGTCGCTTAGTAACCGCCGCCACGCCGCCATCTTGCCGGAGAGAGGGGTCAACCGGGAGGCCACTTCCGGGTCGCGCCGCCGCGACTTCCGGTGAGACACGGAAACATGGCTGGACAATCTGGCGGGAGAGAAGGAGGAGGAGAAAGAGAAGGCGAGGAGGGATCGCCGCCGCTTTCCTCCGAGCTGGATCGTTTCCTGCAGCGGCACCCGAGCTTGCGCGTCCTCCCTCCGGGGAAAAAGGTGATCGGGCGCTCGCTGATTCCCAGATCTGCGGAGGAAGGCTGGGCTGGTGGATGGGAGACCACGCGGAAACCCCAAGGGGCTGATTGGGGTTTTTTTTCTTTCCCCCCCAAGTGGCGTGTGGATTGGTCTTTGGCTTAGGGAGGCTGTTCTTGATGGCATGTTGGCTTGGCAGCACCTGCCCTTGCCATGGATGCTGGAGAAGGCTGGGATGATGGACCTTCAGAGGGGAGACCACTCAAAAATGCCAGGGTGGACAATTGGCCAATCTGGAAAGTTGCATTGGAGTTAGTCTTGGCTTTGGCAGGCGACTCTTGAGAGGCATGTTGGCTTGGCAGCATCTACTCCTTCTTGTCCAGCCTCCGAAGCCAAAAAAAATAAAACTAAAAAAGCTGGATAGATGAACGGGAGACCACTCAGTAATCCTAGGACAGGCAACTCGGAAAGCCCAGGGCCGTGGTGGAAAATGACATTTGAATTGATCTGTACTTAGGCAGACAGCTAGCACCTGGCCTGCCTCAGCTGGTCTCCAACGCTCAAGAAGACTCGGCCGATGGACATTTGGATGGTTCACCACTCAGAAATCCCTGCAGTGGGTGGTTGCCCAAATCACTCAGCTCCAGTGGAATCAGTCTTCGTTTACCCTGCTTTTCTCTTCCAGGTCCGCTGTACACTGACTGGCCATGAGCTGCCTTGCCGGTTGCCTGAACTCCAAGCTTTTACAGCCGGGAAGAAATACCTGCGTTTGAGTAAGACCTCTGGAATCCTGGACTACAGCGAGTACGAACCACACATTGTGCCCAGCACCAAAAATCCGTACGTGGGTATCGCAAAGGGTGTCCCAGCCGGGCTAAGGGCTGAGTTTGTGCACTGGGCTCAACCATGGTTGGCTCAAATTGAGGTTGCTTCAGCAGGCAGCCTGCAATTGAAAAAAAGTGACTTTTGACTATTTTTCACACTTAGAATCGTTGCAACATCCCCGTGTTCTGGTGATTTGCATTCGGGAGTTTTGCAACTGACTCAAACATTTATGATGGTCGCCGAGTCTTGGTGTCACGTGATCCCCTTTTGCGACCCCTGACCAGCAAAATCGGGGGGTGGGGGTGGAATCCACTTAACAACTGTGTCCCTAATTTAACAGATGCAGTGACTCACTTAACAATTGTGGCAAGAAAGATCAAAAAATGGGGCAGAACTCACTTAAGCAGCATAAATTTTGGGCTCAATTGTGGTTGTAAGTTGAGGACTGCCTGTATTGATTTAATATTCAATCTTTTTCATAGGTAAAAGATTGTTCCTTCCTTCCCTTTGCTCCTTTCCTTTCCTTTCCTTTCCTTTCCTTTCCTTTCCTTCCCTTCCCTTCAACCCTCCCTCCTTCCCTCTTTTTCTCCTTCCTTCCTTCCTTCCTTCCTTCCTTCCTTCCTTCCTTCCT
>JANHFR010004401.1:57541-68765 GCA_032468015.1 Mimophis mahfalensis
TCGAACCTGCACTAATTGCAGGCAGTTGGTAGTAATTAAGGAGGCATTAGCTGCCTGAACCACCAAGGCTCTTTTCAGACACTCTCGCCCTGGAGGGTTGAGTCTTCCTCGACATTTTGGAGCCCTGCTTTAAAACGAAGAGGGTTTTGCGGAGCCACCATCTTCGATGACAGCGAAGGACACCACATGTTGAAGCTCCGGAATTTTATTTCTTGGCGGAAGTACATTACATTGCAAAGACACCCGATGTAGGCACCAGACAAACATGCAGAAAGTAGGGTGGGCACTTCTTGGAGGCCTTTGGAAAGAACTCCAGCTGGGGGATGGGTTTTGATGTTCCTCTCCTCCTTTTCACACCCAACCCAAGAGGCTCCAAGACTGGGTAATGGGGGGCAAACCCAGCTAGACTTCCCAGTTTCTGTCTGGAACAGCAAAGCCCAGAGACTCTCAATAATAAAGCCTCAGTAATAAATAAATTCTCCACGGGGAACGCGGCTGAGAAGATCATCAGAACTTGTCGAACTTGCAGCCAAGACTATGTGTGGTCCTGACTTGGGGATGGAGTCCAACAGAGTTCTGTATACACCCTGCTTACCAACACAGAAGCCGTGTATACTCACGGCTTTAGATGCCCCTCTGCAGTTCTTTTTTCCCTAGAAAGCCTGATAATAATAATCGGGGCTAAGGCGGCGGAGTTTCCCAGTCCGTTCACCTCCCAAGACTCTACAACCCACGCTGTCCAACCTTGGCCCCTTGTTAAGATTTAGGGACTTCAACTCCCAGAGTGCCCCATGCTGGCTTTCAGAGGTTTTAAGTCTTAAAACTTGCGCCTGCAAGCTTTCCTCGCCGCTTTCTTTCCGGCTGGGCAAAAGAAGCGCCCCCAACACTCATCACCCACAAGGCTAAAGATTCAAGACAGCCAGGCCCAACCAGGAAGGTCCTGTCTGGACCCTCCCCACTGGTGCAGCCCCAGAAAGATGGGGGAGCGGTGGGCAGAGAATATTCCCCACCCCACTCCACGCCAAAGGCTCTTCCGAGCATCCCAGAACGAAGGCGAGTGGTTCGGTCCAAAGAAAAGTGCAGATATTTCAGGCGGCGGCAGGTAGAGTGTGGACCTTCCAATCCCCATGGGATCCTGACCTTGGGGGGGGTTCTTGCCCACCCCTCCTGCCCACTTTCTGGGGAACAGCCTGCCTAGACAGTCCAACTGACTAACTAACCAAGTTACTAGCTGCATGCTTGCCAAGCAGAACAGCTGTCACCCAATCGGGCACCAACTTTCCAGGAACCCAACCTACATTGGACTTCCATCTCTAAGGGAGGGTCAATGCCAAGCTACACTGCCACTTGTGCTGGCCATGCTGATCCCCACGGGCTTATTTTTGGGGTAGGAGTAATATTAAGCCCACCCCGCAAAAATTAGGGTTGGGCTTATTATCGGGGTGGGTCGTGTTTTCGGAGAAACACAGGAGTAGCTTGGTTGAGATGCCCTGGATAAAAGCAGCTTTTTATTCTCTGACATATTTGCCCACTGATCTTTGTCGGGATGATCCCGTCGCCATCCCTGCCTTAAATTCCTCCGAGGGGTTCAAGGCCAACTCTACGGAGATGATTCTCCAAAGTCACAGTGCTTTCCCAAAAGGCAACTTGACTTTTCTTGGCTTTTTTTCCCCCTTCTTTTTCTTTCTTTTCCTTTGAAAACATTTTGCTTCTCATCCCAGACTTGGAAGAAGCTTCTTAAGATGAGAAGCAAAACGTTTTCAAGGAAGCCAACCAAGAAAACCCATTTTTGGGGGGAACAAATTGGGCATCCTTCAGTTATGTCCCAATTGCCTGGACATTTTGAACTAATCCTGTACAGTGGACAACAGTGAGTGGGGAAAAAAAAACACCCCAGCATACATTATTTAGTGCAAAGGCATGGTGTGCATTTCCTTCCTTGATCCATCGTCCGGCGTGTGTGGTTACCGGAGAGGTGAGATCTCAGAAACACAAGGCAGGCATTCCGGGCGTGCAGCGATGGCAAAACAGTCGTGCAAAAACGAAAATGAGATAGGCTGAAATTCCAAGGGTTGTTTCCTCACACACACCCCCTCCAGATTTCTCCTCCAGGACAGGGGGAAAAAACCCACAACCCTTCCCTTTATCTTTGAGTAGGCTAGCCGCTGTGGAAAAGCCGGATCCGTTGCACGATTTCTTGTCGGCACAGCGGACAGGTGCGCAAGGCTTCGGAGCAGCTCTGGCAACAGCAGACGTGACCGCAGTTCAGAAACACGACTTGGGCCTGGGAGGGAGAAGAGGCAGAAAGGCGAAGTCAGGCCAAGAGAAGGGCTGACTTTAAAAAAAAAAATAAAGTTTATTATTTAAAAGCTATATAAAGAACCAAAAAAGAGAGACAGAAACAAAAATCACATCCCAGATTCCATTTCTACATTTGGACATTGTGTGTTCCAGGTGATTGCTGATATCGGCTTCCTTCCATTAATAAATACATTCTTATTCCCTATAAGCATACGTATTATTTACTATACATCTATAATTACTATTGCTTTGAACACTCCATTGTCCTTCTAATGTAACATTTGTCTCTAATCTCTACATCTACTTGCCACCCAGTTGCAAAATAGTTCCCCTATTTGAAAATACTCTATATCGTCTTTGATTTTCATCGTCAACCTGGCCTTTTATCATCTCCTCCAGCCACTTGGCTTTGGGGCACTTCCACCATAAATGGTGGTATGTCCCTACGCTCTGCTTACATTTCCAGCACTGGGCTGATTTACCTTTATCGATCTTGGCTAAGTGTTTTGCCACCTGTAAAGCATCTTATATAGGGTTTCCTTATAGGGTACCGACAGGGTTAATTTCAAATCCCTCATCCATGATTTCTGCCACTCCTCCAAATCTACCTCGTACCCACAATTCCTAGCCCATGTCGTCATGGTATCCTTAGCCTGTTCCTCCTCCTGTTTTTACCCGTTAGTAGATAATGGTATGTTTTCTTAATCACTTTTTCGTCAGTTCCCATTAATATTCGATCTAATTCCTTAAAGTTCCTATCAAAGATCGTGTTTAATCTTTTTAAAAAATTTATATTATGTGTTTTTATTTTTGTAAGCCGCCCTGAGTCCTTCGGGAGAAGGGCGGCATATAAATTCAATAAATCTAAATCTAAATCTAAACCCACAGAAGGTCTGACTCTCATTCACGCAAAAGTGGCAGAGGAAGAAAACGAAAAGAAATGAGGTTTTGTTTTAAGGAAAACGAACTGAATGGCAGAATTTTGGTGCTAAGTTGAGACAGAAGGAAGGATGAATGCAGAGGTCCATTACTACCCTCCACATGGATGCCCAGAGAGCTTTAAAAAAAAAAAATTAAATAAAAACTAAATAAAACTGAAACTTACCTCTAGCTCCATACAGACAACACACTCACAGTGGTGTCCTTCTGTGGGTGGAGCCAATGGGACCTCCTGGGACTCTTCTCTAAACTCTGGAGCAGAAGGTCCCACGCTTTCTCCTGGTTTCAAGAGCTCTGCAACCAGATGGAAGGGAGGCGGAGAGTGAGGAGGGGAGAACGTGGGATTGGGAAAAAGATCCTCAAGGAAACTCGGCCACATGTTCCAAAGAAAGTGGATAGCAAAGAAGCTCCTTGGGAATTGTGGCCAAGCCTTCCCTGCCATTCAATGCCGGCTGCTTTGAGACGGCTTGCCACTTTCCCCAATGAGTTGGACTCCTGGTCCAGAGACCCATCATGCACAGACAACCTCCTGGAATAGGAAGACTTCCCCAAATGTGGCCCCCCACCCCCACCTGGGGGCAGAGAGGACATCAAGAAGGTTAACCTGGTATCGTTTCTGCCACAGCTTGTATCTCCCGGGCTTTCTGGATGATGGCGTGCTGCAGGCCAGATTCAATTATTCCGATCTGCAAGAAAGCAGAGAGTGGTTGGGACGTAAAACCATGGGACAGGAAGGGCCCTCGGAGGTCTTCTAGTCCAACCCCCTGCTCGGGCAGGAAATCCTACACCATTCCAGACAAACAGCCATCCAATCTCTTCTTAAAAACTGTGTTGGAGCACCCACAACTTCCAGATGCAAGTTGTTCCACCGATTAATTGTTTTAAGAATTAAGTTTCTCCTGAATTCGAGATTGCTTCGCTCCTAGATGAGTTTCCAGCTGTTGTCTCTGCTGCTTTCAGCTGCTTTGGAGGATAGCTGGACCTCCTGTTGTCTGGGGCAGTCCCTCTTTGTTTTCAGCATCACCCCACCTTTCAAATTCAGACAGTCCTCGACCTACGACCCCAATGGAGCCCAACATTTTAGGTTGCTGAGCGAGATGGTGGTTAAAAGGACTTCTGTCCCCATTTTACGAGCTTCCTTGCCGTGGTTGCTTGAGCGAATCGCGGCGGCTGTTAAAGTTAGGGGCAGAGTTGTTAAGCGACTTGGCTTGTCAGAAGGTCGTAAAAAGGGGATCCCTGTGACCCCCCCTGCGGCCGTTATAAATGAGAATCGGTTGCCAAGCATCTGTGTTTTTTGATCAGGTGTCCATGGGGATGCTGGAATGTGTAACAAGTCATGTTTTTTTAGTGCCGTAACTCTGAACGGTCACTAAATGAAAGGACAACTATCTGTAATAATAAGGCTGCAAGGAAGAAGGGAATTTACACACACACACACACACACCCCAATCATCCAGTCAGATCTGAAGAAGCTTCCTGGGCGAGAAGAGAAACATCTTCCAAGAAAAACAAAGAAAATCTTGTTGACTCCTGAAAAAAGCACCTTTGGGACAAAACTGGGACTTGGGTGGACAGGTGAGAATCTCCCTAGATGAGGAAATTTAAAATGGTTTCTAACCTGGGCTAGGTCCCCGGGGACCATGCTGCTGAGCCTTTTGAGCGATATCCGGTGATGGGCGAAGAGGGGCAGGTACTGCTCGGCCGAGAGGTCCGTCAAGACCTTGACCAGCTGCCTCTCCAGACCTTCCTCCTGCCGAGACGAAGAGAGAAGGAAGGAATCAAGCGACCGGCCTGCTTCGCTTGGGGGAAACTGAGGCAGCACCCGGGACACCAAGCAGATCGTCCAGGAATGGAAAGAGGAGAAGAAGGGGGGAAAAAAACCCAAGGTTTTTCTCTGGCTGTTGGTCAGTCACCTGCAACCGGAGAGAGAGGGGCTTCTGGTTTAGCAGCCGCTGGTACTGGATCAGCCAGTAGTTCTCCTGCTTCGTCTCAGTCTTGGCCTCCAGTTCTTTCTGGGGGGAAAAAAAAGAGAAATAAAGGACGTAAAGAGAGGATGGAGCCGTAGCTCACGCGCCTGGGGACCTGGGAGAAATGGGGGGGAAACTGTTCTGAGCCACCCCGGGAGGTCAAACGTGACCCCAAACTAAGGGCAGCCTTTGGCTCATCTATCCTAGCTCTCCTTGGGGTTCTCTGAGCTTGTTTCCTGGCAGACGTTTCATGACCCAAAACTAGGTAACAATATCAGTGATAGAAAGGGGCGGTGGAGGGAGACTGCGGGGTCCTTGGTGCTCTCTTGGTGGTTTTCTTGCAGACCTTTCACGACCCAACTAGGTAACCTCATCAGTGCTGCTAATAATGATCATCAGCCCTGATGATATCACCTAGTTGGGTCATGAAACAACAACCAAGCAGAGACCCCCCTCCTTTCAGACCTGAGCTACAAATATTCTCCTCTATTGAAGTTCTCCAGTTTTATTTGCAGAAACCCAGGATTAAACTGGGATTGAATCCCCGCCAGCGAGCTAGAGTCTGCAAACCCGACTAAATCCAGACATTCCTTACTGGAAGGACTCCTTCCCAAGTTGATCGGACAAGGAAAACCAGGCTGGATGTGCTAATTTTTCTACAGAGGGTGGCTCCGAGGTGAAAGGTGCTGAGCTGGTCAGCTGGAAAACGGACAGTCCGGGTTTGAGACCCAGGAGCCTCTGAATGGGGTGCGCTCCCATCCCTGCCTCGCCGCCTGGCCACCTAGCCGTTCGAAGGCATGCATGCACACCAGGAGATAAGTAGTTCCCTGCAGGCCAGCTGCCCCCAGACCCTTTACCAAAATGGCTTGCAACTCCTCTTCCCGTTCCTTTTTCTCCTTCAGCAGCTGCTGCAGCAGGAAACTCAGCGTCTGCCGTTGCTCTTCAATGGCTTCCTGCAACACAACATGGTGGTGGGTGTGTTTTAGAAGGAAACACAACTTCCTTCCCTGACCGGCCTAGAATCACGCTGGCTAGAACAAGAGCCTCTCCTTCCTCCCCAGTTTCTTTTAAAAAACAAAAATAAATTCAACGTTCCCTTGGAAGTGAGTTCCTTGGTTTTAAGTTTTAAAATTTTAATTGGCTTTTAAATTGATTGTGAATTCGATTTTATTGTTTGTTGGGGTCTGTTATGAGTTTAATTCCTTTTTAAAATTTTGTGTTTGTTGTTTTTAGTTGTTGTGAGCCGCCCCGAGTCCTTCGGGAATAGGGGGGCATACAAGTCCCAATAAACTTGAAACTTGAAGTTAAATTCAGCCAGACTTAAAAAGGCTTTACGAGATGATGCAATTCTCAGCTGCCAATCTTCCCGAGACTCCCATCATCTAGCAGGGTCTTTTTGGGGCTCATTCGCTCAACTTTTCATCACCAGCTGACAAAGCCAAGCCGACGGGGGAACCCAGGTTCACTTAACGACCAGGTGGCTAACTTAAAAACGGCGGCGATTCCTTTAACAAACACGGCAAGGAGAGCCGTACAACAAGAGGGCAAAACCAAATTTTTCGCTTCGCAACAGGGCTCAGTTGTGGCCATTAAAGTCGAGGGCTACCTGTATTCTAGCCGTCAAAGTATTTTAAATTTGTCATTGTCATTACTGAATTTTCTATTTAATTTGATTTTAACTTTTCTATTGTATGTTTTTAGATTGTAAGCCGCCCTGAGTCCTACGGGAGAAGGGCGGCATATAAATTCGATAATAAATAAATAAAAAATAAAAACATAAGAAACAAAACTTTTTTTAAAAAATCTATCTTTTATTGTGCTGGTTTGTTCGCTTCTGAAAGGCTCCCTTCCCTGGTTCTGATTTAAAGAGAATTTCATGCATTCTTAGATCCATAAGGCTCTTTACGTTAGCCGGCCTGGATTGAGGGAGGGGTTTTTTATTTTACCTTGTATGTCTGGGCTTGTCGGGTTTAATCTATTTTAATTTTTGTATTTTCCGTTTTTAATGCCCTGTACACCGCCCTGAGTCCGTTCTGGAATAGGGCGGTATATAAATCGAAATAATAAATAAATAATAAATAAATAAATAAATAAGGACTAGAAACAGATCCTTTTTTTTTTTTTTTTGGTAAAAAAACAAAACAAAGCAAAACCCTAAACAAATTAAAAGTTGTTTTGGGAAAGACATACGCAGCTCTGGTTTTGTCACCTGTACAGAATTCATGCGGCGGGAGAGATGGAATGGGCCAGTCGGAATGGTAAAAAAAGGCTGGGTGGGTGGAAGAAGCACATCGAAGCAAAAAAAAAAAAAGCCAGAAAGAAATATAGGCCCCCCCCAAAATAAAAATAAAATAAAAATGAAATGTTCAGCCAGCTTTCTACAAGTAGTCCTCGGCTTACAACCATTCGTTTAGTGACTGTTCGAAGCTACAACATCCCTGGGAAAAATACACACGTGATCAATGCAGCGTCTCTCCAGCCACATGACCCAAATTCGACTGGTTCCTATTTATGACGGTCCGGGGGTGGGTGATGTAATCCCTTTTTTGCAAGAAGTCAAGGGAGGAGGGGAAATCAGATTCGTTTAACGACCGCGTTCCTAGTTTAGAGACTGTAGCGGTTCATACCCCGTAAAAGTGGGGCACGAAACTCACCGAATTGTCTCTGCTTAGCAATGGCAATTTGGGGATTCTATTTGGTCGTAAGTTGAGGATTGCTTGTAACCCACCCTCATTCCTGCTGCCATGAGATTGCCGGCAAGGCCCTCCTACCCGCCCCTCCAAAATCTCCACCCCGACCGAATCCTGGCAGCGAGAGGCCATCGAGCGAAAGGAGGCATGGAGTAATAAACCTGGACGATTCTTCCACTGGGCTTCCTTCTACAAGTTGCTAAGCCAGAGGTCAGACAGGAGGAGGAAGAGGAGGAGGAGGAGCCAAGCAGGAGGGGGGGTTGATCTGAAAAGGGGGGGGGGCGACCTACCTGCAGAGCCTCTGTGTCCAGCTGCTGCCTCTTTAACTCCAACTGGGTGAGCTGCAGTAACTCTCTCTCTATTAACTTAATCTAGGGAGAAGACGAAACAAGGGAAGTGGGAGGTTGTGTGTGTCTGTGTGTCCCCCCCCCCCTAACCACAACAGCCTAGAGGGCTTGTGTGTGTGTGTGTGTGTAGCTACACCACCTTCAGCCAACAGACTTGGGTATGAGTAACTACTCAGAGCTCCCCGCGACACCGGACAGGGAAATGCATTAGTCCTGCAAGTGACTTTGCAAAACTCACAAAGGTAACTTCACCGAGTGAGCTGAGATCTGCGGCTTAACAGTCCCTCGGGAGTTGGGCGGCATAGAAATATGACTAAATTAAATTAAATTAAATTAAATTAAATTAAATTAAGTTAACAGCACCCCAGCTGGGGCAAAGGTGACCTATCCACCTCGCTTAGTCCCTTCTGCAGCAAATTTCTTTCTGGGATCTAATTTATGGGGCATCCTGGGCTAGTTTTTACTTGTCTTCCATATGGTAAATAAAGACAAACTGATTTGATCGGGCAACTCAACAGGTGAGAAAGCAATGATAAACTATTGCTTGGAAATGTAGCTGGAGTTTTAGGCAATGCTCAGGAGAAAGCTTGTCTTGGGGGACAGTGGATCTCTCTTCAAGAAAGGCCTAACGTACAGACCAAGGTCAAGGGGGAACCTGACCTACACTGACCCCAGTGGGGCAATTCAACTGGTGTAACAACCGGTTTGCTATGGGCGCGATTCCATCAGGACCGAAAAACAGCAGAGGTGTGGCAATCCGTGTTGCCACGCCAATCAGCTGAGCTCCAAACAAAGTAAATAAAAGTCAGAATAGCGTTCGGGCTGGCGGGCTAAATTTGTCACCGACTCGGCGAGCAACCGAACTAGCCCGAATGGAACTACCGGTTTGCTCTAACCAGCCCGAACCGGTGGAAACCCATCTCTGACTGACCCCGAATACTGTGGTGGATTTAAAAAAAACAACAACCTTCTTTGTCACCCTAGACGTGAGGGACAGCCCGCGAAGGACTCTAGGCAAACCCTCCAGCATCTGAAATACTTTTGAGTCAAGGAATGGAAGCTACAAGCCCTGGACATCCTGCTTGGTTTTGGAAGACGCCAAAAGCTCCGAAGCTTCCTTGGAAGATTCGGGAGGTCGTTCCGCACGACCCAGGGCTTGTAGCACCGCAGCGAAAGCCACCCGAGAGCAGGAAAGTCCACCAAGGCCCCGACCGTCACCTGTTAGTAAACTCAAGGCCTGGATAACCCGCTAAGAGACCAAAAAAAAAAAGGGGGGGGGGTTTTGCAGTCGAGGGAACGGGGTTGGAGAAATTGCAAACTCTACCATCCGAGGGCCTCTGGCAACCGTTCCCTCCGGCAGCGATTCTGCGTTTGTTAAGCGGTGGTGTGTCAAGGTGGATCATCATGGACAAGCAACACAAACGAAGACGGACACATGAAAACAGAACCATGGAGATGATGGGTTTGGATGGACCGTGGGCAGGGTGGGAACGCAGCAACGCCCTCCCGGAGGGGAGGCATGCTAACCCTGGGCTGGAAAAATACGACTCGTCCCAGCCCCAAACTTCTCTTCTCAAGGATTGGTACCCAGGCCGGGTTTGAGAAGGGATGCTGCCTCCCACGTCCCCTTCATCTCTCCCAGCAGGTCTTCAATTTTGAGCTCACCTGGTTTCTGATTTGGCAGTGCATGAGGTCTCGCTTCACCTGGAGGGCTTCGAACGCTGCCTTCTGCATCTCGCTCTGAAAGACGGGGATCGAGGAAGCACCTGTAGCGGCCTTAAATGACCTGAGACCATTGGGCTGTCCATCTCAGCGATACAGCCCTCCCTCCTACCAGCCTAGTTGTTGTCATAGTACCTAGCATTTTATTTTTTAAATTTTTATTTCTATTTATATGCCGCCCTTCTCTGAAGACTCAGGGCAGCTTACAGTACGTTTAGCAATTGCCTTCATCCTTTGTATAGACCTGTTGTGTTTTATAAAGTCAGCTTATTACAAAGTCCATTTATTGCCCTCAACAATCTGGGTCCTCAGTTTACCTACCTCGGAAGGATGGAAGGTTGAGTCGACCTTGAGCCTGGGGAGATTAGAACTCGCACTAATTGCGAGTTGATTGATTTGGGAAAGCTATGTTTTTTGTTACAAAATATAAAGAACCATCATTGACCAGATAGAAGAATGCAGGGTCCCACTATTATAAGGCAAAGCCCTTTGCTGAAAGGCCACAAGTGTGTTAAGTCCACGAGGATCCCTAGAAAGGTCAGTTAATGTGCCAACAGCCTCCAGGAGCTTGGAGCATTGTTGTGAAACCACCAGAGCAGAACAACTGCTTTGTGGGATGAGACCAAGGTCCAGGATCGGATTTCTAAGAAAGGCCAAACCAGGTGGGAGGCCTTCAAACGAGGCACAGGGAGGTTTTGTCCTCTTTGGCCAGAAATAAATTGTTTTCGAATCTTTTTTTGGTGGTGGTGGGCGACAAATGACAGGGCAAGGATCCACATTTCTAGACTTTGCCTTAAGAGCCTTTGCAAAAATGTTTCTAAACCCCTTTAAAGTGGATCTAACAGAATCTCATTGGATGTCTCTGCATTTGAGGCTTGATTCAAAGCTATGTTTACATGATAAGACAACCCCAAACCTAGTTTGCTTAGTTCTGGCTCTCAGCGTGTAGCTTCAGTCGAGCTGCGGTTCAAATACATTCCCATTAAGGTGTCTGCGCGTCGCTGGGAAGGCCTGAGGTCCGAAGAGCATCTAACACTGTGGTCATGATGGGTGCTGTAGTCCAGCAAAGGAATCTTCTAGCTTGCTAAGACTACAGTCTATCATCTCTGTCTGCTGGCTGTGCGGATAGGAATTCTAGTCCTATGTAGCTCAAGAATATCCCTCTGCCTATCTCAGATCTAGAGAAATCAAGTGAAGCAGATCTAGAGAAATCAAGTGAACCAGATCTAGAGAAATCAAGTGAACCAGATCTAGAGAA
>JANHFR010004401.1:114787-130622 GCA_032468015.1 Mimophis mahfalensis
CAACTTTTGTTATCTGTCCAGCAAAGAATTCTCCTGGCATGGGAAAATGAAGATATTTACCAAACTTTGCTTTGCATCTGATTTCCTCGGATATTGTTTTGTGCAATTAACAATAATCTTAAGCACCATATTAAAAAAAATAAAAATAAACCAGGTTTTAACAATGATCAAACTTGCTCTTTGAAATCACAGGCTGGTTAAAAAGGGGACAATTTGCATGATAGACCCCACTCCCAAATTGGGCCAAATGTTTGGTTTTTTTTTTTACAAATTTGGACATTTTGGGGGGGGGGGGACGCAGAAGGAAACATTCAGGGCAGGAAGGGTTGTCTTATTCGGCCAAATTTGCCTTTTCCTAGTCCTTCTCAAGATCCCACCCACAAAACTTCAAATTTTGAGGGCTTTAAATCCTCAAGGGCTATACAACCCAGTTGGCTAATTTTCAGACTTTTTTAAAATCTAGAAATGACAGCAGCTGGTGCTTGAGGGATTTAAAATGAAGAAGGAAAGAAAGGCTGGGTGAAAAATAAAATTGAGATGTTCTAACGTGGGCTATGACTTCGTTGGCATCTTAACAACTTCCAATACAGCAAGATTTGAACATCAGTCCGTTTCAGGCTACCGAAGGCCCATTTCACCTTGATATTAATCACGGTGTCGTTTCATCCTTTCTGAGATAATGCTTCCCATTGAGTAAATTCTTCCCATTGGTTGATATCTCTCAATCTTGACATTCATTTTTTGTTTTGTAGTTAAATCCAGTGCGGGAAACTTCACAGGTCTCTCTTTTTGGTGCATCGGCAGTCACAAGTAGCCATCGGCTCCCCAAGTTTGATGGAAAGATAGAAAGGGTAAGTCAGACAGAAAACAGGAGCTGGAGGTCCCATGTGGTTTTCAGGAACGGTGGACAGATATCCCAAGAAGTTGACTTTTCCAAAGAGGTGGAATGTTCTTTATCTTCCATTTTGGTAGACGGTGAATTCTGCCAAGAGCTAGGAAGGAGGGACAAAGCAGAGGCCAAAGACCACCTCCGTATTTCAAGGAAAGAAGGCAAAAACTATTCCATGAGATGTTAGTTTCTCAGCCTTCCATAACTCCGAATCGTGGCTGAGAAAGGCAGCAGCTTCCAAGATGCCCCCCTGGAGAGGACAATACAGAACATGGGTTCTTCTCACCAAGACGATGGAGCTCCCTCAACTTTGGGCCCTGGTTCTCCTCATGATGGCCGCCAGCCACATGATAAAGAGGGCCTCCATCTTGAAGAAATCTCAAGATTAACGCCTTCAACGGCTACTTTGGCGGTTCTGTCTGGCTTCGCCTGGTCTTGTCCACAGGAAAGAGGGAGTCAGACGGAGACCTGAGAACCTTCGGCCCAGTTGTAGTTGGTCTTCCAACAGTCCCATGTTCTCATAGAGGTCCGATGCTCCCATCCATTTGTTCAATGAGGAACAGGTGGATTGCTTCAAAGGTGGGGCGATCTTTGATATCTCGGCTCCAGCATTTCATCATCAAGGAAAACACAGGGTTCGAACACAGGTGTGGCTGGGACAGGTAGGCCTGTGGAGCAGAAGAGCAGAAGGATGTCACCGTGGGATTTTGGAGTCATTGGACGTCCATTTGTTTTTCACAGAACATAGAATGACAAGAGACCTTGAAGGTCTTCTAGTCTAACCCCCTGTTTCAGCAGGAGAGCCTATACCAGTCTGGACAAATGACCAGTCTACTCTTGAAGACTTCCAAGGGTGGAGCACCCACAGAGATAAGTCATTCCTCCAATTAATTATTCTCACTGCCAGCTTTTCATTTCTTTCAAAAAAGGCCATGCACAACCACTTAGATGGACCTCAAAAGTTGGGGAAGCTAATGCCAATGATCAAGCTTATAGTTATGTCCCTCCCCAGCCCCAAAAAATCTCAACAAATCTTCAACAATCCCATGGGACAAGGGCTATTCAGTACATGCATTAACTCACCAGTTAAAAATAATAATAATACCAAAATAGCAACAGTTCTTGGGCCTGTGTACCATTCCATAGTGTTTTGCAGCATTCTGTGCCGTTTACAGAGTCATTTTACCCCTCTTGGAAGGTTGGAAGGCCGAGTCAATCTTGAACAGGTCAGCATCGAACTCTAGGCTGTGTTCAGAGTTCGCCTGCAATACTGCATTCTAACCACTGCGCCACCATGGCTCAAAACACACACACACACACACACAAAAAAAAAAGCTTGGAAATCGCTATTGCAAGTCTGGTTAGAAGATGAGGGAATGTAACAATTAACTCTTTGGCCTTTTATTTATTTATTTATTCTTTCAATTTATTTATTCCAATTTATTATTTAAATAAATAAATAATAAATATGATTGATGTATTATTTCAACGACCCAGGAAGAAGAGCCAACTTAATTCCTTGATTTGAGGTACCTTACCTGTCGGCCTTGATCTCGGAAGAATTCCCCCGTGTTCTCAATGACCTGTTCATCAGAAAGCCAACTGTACGGCTGCTCTTTGCATAAGGTGTACATCTCCCACAACGTCACACCAAAAGCCCACACATCACTGGCAGTGGTGAACTTGCCCTAAAGAGGAAAAAAAAAATCCAGTCGCAGGTGACTGAAGTCCTCTCCCAGTTGAGGACCATGTCCATTCCTGTTTGAGGAGCTGCTAAATCTTCTCTCAATCTTCACCAACCTGGATGTTCTCCAGTGCGATGGACACCAGGTAACTAATTCAAGGTGGTTCTTAAGAATTCTAAGAAGTGACGTTCATACAAGCAGCAAACCTGAAGTTGGGTGTTAATCAGCCCCTTTAATGCACATTCAGACTAATTAGTAATTCCCCTTTCTTGGAAAATCCTGGAAATTATCACTTAAGGAAGGTTGTTCCCCCAAGGACATTTTTGGGCATGGTCAGTTATATTTCCCAGATTCTGGACAGCGCTCATTAAAACTATGAAACATTTTTAAGCAGGCAGGACTATTAGTTCCTTCTCCTCGTCTTTGTTTCTGGACCATCTAAGAGCTGAATTAGAACTTCTTAATACCGACTTAGAGTTTTCAACATCAAGTATTGCTGCTAACTTTCTAAACAAAGAGGTCTTAGAAAGGGGAGTAGAAGAGATGACGATGATGAAGGAAAAAGGAAGGAGGAGAGGAGGAAAAGAAAGGAGGAGATGGAGGAAGGAGGAGAAGGAGATGATGTTTGATGGAGAAGAAAAAGCAAGAAAAAGAAGGAGGAGAATGAGAAAGATGAGGAGGAGAAGGAGGAGGGAGAGGAGGAAGAGGAGGAGGAGAAGGAGAAGGAGAGAGAGGAGGATTGATGGACGATTGAGAAGAAAAATGAGAAGGATGAAGAGAAGGAGAAGGAGAAGGAGGATGAAGAGAAGGAGATAGAGACAGGAGGAGGAGGATTGATGGATGATTGAGAAGAAAAATGATGAGGAGAAGGAGGAGAAAGGATGGGGAAGAAGAAAGAAAGGGAAGAAGGAGATAGAGACAGGATGATGATGATGATGATGATGATGATGATGATGATGATGATGGAGATGATTGAGAAGAAAAAGGAGAAGGAGAAGGATGAGGGGAAGGAGAAGAAGGATAAGGGGAAGAAGAAGGTCGAGAAGGAGATTGAGATGAGATGATGATGACTAATGAAGAAGGAAAAGAAAGGAGAAGGAGAAGAACACAATTTTAGTTGGTCTACTAGTCCATCTTCTTACCAACAGAATACTCTCCCAGGCCATCCAACGGATCGGTAGCACAGCCCTGCCCTGTATCCGGTAATAATCGCCACTGTACAGATTCCTGCTCATGCCAAAATCGGCAATCTTGATGGTGTAGTTATTCCCAACCAAGCAATTGCGTGTGGCCAAATCCCGGTGGACAAAGTTGAGGGACGCCAAGTATTTCATGCCGGAAGCGATCTGAGTTGCCATGAGCAAGAGGTGGAGATTGCTGCGGAGAGAAGAGTCAACGCAAAGGATCAAGCGAGGAATCTCCAAGGTCTCCCTGATCTCTATCATCAATGCTATAGAGTCTTCCATTGGGTGGATCTTCTCAGATTACCTAGACCGCCTGACTTCCCGCACAGAGACAACCCCAAACTTTGCATGCAAAATATAGTTTGCATGAAATGCAAACTTTAGTACCATCTCCCCAACGTCTGTAGAAACCAGTTCTGAAGTCCTTAATTAACCTTGGAAATAAATGTTGGTGGCAAGGAACAAAGGAAGTTTACAAATAAATTGGAATTTGCTACGAAGCGGTTTTTCAGAGAGCTCACATTTCAATGTCTCTTCATTCATTTCCTTATTTAGTTTTATCCCACCTTTATTGTTCTCAATTTTAGCCAACTCCTTCCCTTCGGCTCCCTCACCTGACACAAGGAACATTGCTGGAACGTGTGAAGGTGCTTCTACTCTGCCTTTGGAGGAGGAACTGGTGTAGGTCCCCATTTTCCATGTATTCGGTGATCATGCAGAGGGGGTCATCCTTCACACACACACCCAACAAACGGATGATGTTGGGGTCATTCAGCCGGGACATGATCTTGATCTCTTTGAGGAAATCATTCCTAGGAAGGGTAGAAAAAGAAGAAGGTTAGATGGCCAAAAGTTCTGTGGTGAAAATCTGATAGACATAATGATTGCTTCCCAATTGATGGGGAAGTAAGCCTATTTCTGATCAAGGGTCAAAAATGGATGCCACGTGTTTTGGTACCTCTTGTTTCATGCAAGTAATTAATCAGTCTAATTAAATTATCACAATTAATGCAATCACAACAGAGGGCCAGTGAGGAGGAGCTGTCACTCCCGTTGATTGTTGGTTTCTTTGTCCCACTGCAGACGATGTTTATTTTAGGATTAAACCAGAATCTCCTTAGGACCATTTCTACATGTCCATACTCTAGGATGATAGACAACAATGCCCAAAAGACTAAATGGCATCTCCTCAGATCTTTTGAGAACTTTGGATAGAGTAAGCAGGCTCCAACTTTATGGATACCGTCACTGAAACTCACCTGGCTGTCTTGGTGACATCGGCTCTCAACATCTTCACAGCCACCAAAACTGCCCGGCTTGGACTTTCTGGAGAAGCACGGCCCAAGAATTCTAGAAGACCAACAGCTTCGCAAAGGTGGACCTGTCCATGTGAAGAACCAACCCATGAAAGCAACAATTAGGCTCGGCTACAAAATATCTGCAGGGTCCAACCTAACCCAATGGTGAGCAGCCAATGAAGGGTCCTACTTGGGTAACTGATCTCTGACCGGGCAATGTGATCAACTCACTTCCCCACTCTGCCCTTCTTGATGGACTCACCTCCCCAAATTGTCCTTCTCCCAACTTCTCCTTGAGCTGCAGCTGGTGCCGGGGAAACTCAGCGATGGAGATATCCTTCTTGGTCAACGAGTCAACGGTGATGGCGGGCACGGCATACGTATTGTTTCCTGTCACTCCTTGCAAGTTGACTATGTCTGTCTCGGCGTAATGGGGGACATTGTTCTGGAACCCCTGGTGAGGGGTGCACTTGGTGAGGTCGGGTTCTGCGTAGTCACCACTGCAAGCTGAAAGTCCAAAGGAAAACAAAATGGGTTTGGACCCACATCATGCTCAGAATCCCATACGTTGGGGTGGTCATCTTCTACGGTTGGGCAAAGCAAAGAGAGTTTTAGGAAAAAAGATTCTGAAGGCACTTCCAGTCTGATGGGGGTTTTTTCCCCAAAAAAGGAGAGAGTTGGAAAAGAAAACCAGCAGTGGATGGAAAAGAAGAAGAAAAAGGAGGAGGAAAAGAAAAGGAAGTGGGGGAAGGAGGGATCCCATCCATCACCCGCTCTGGACCTATTCATTAGTGGTGACGGTGGCCTCGCCCTGTGCAAATTACTCAAGGAGAAGCTTGTAGGAAAAACCATTCTCCATGTGCAGCTTTCAATTAGAACAAGATCTTGGAGGGAGTATTTTCCTCATCAGATCTACTCTTGGTCCACTCTTGCGAAGGACGCCAATGGCCCAAGCAAGTAGAACCATGCTTTGGAACCCACAATCATCACCAAGTCTTTGTGTAAACCTCAACTCAAGTGGGATGCGTTGTTTGAACTCAACCACCGGGTCGACGCTTCCTTACCCGAGTCTTCGGCGCTTTGAGACAACTCCGGCAATTTCTGGAGGAGGGTGAGAGGCTGGTGGTATTCCAGGTCCAAGGGGAAGACTCTCTCGTAGGTGGGGTTGGTCTGGTGGATCTGGGTCTGGCCATTGACAATTCTGGAGCTGTAGAAGGAGAGGCGCACGGTGGCGTCTTCTTCCAGGATCCGCCGGGGAGCCTACGGAAATCATTGGATTGCTCTGGTGAACAACAGAGAACCACCCTCGGAATGGTTCTTTCTCCCAAAGTTTGAGAATGTTCTAGGTAGCTCAATGTAGGGTACCGTCTCCAGATGCTTCTGAGCGTACTGCCTCCAGAGGATGGCGATGATAACCACCAAAAGGAGAAGGATGATGGCCACAAGACAGCCGATCAGGCTGGAAGAGTTGGAGGCCTCTGTCTTCTGCTCGACCCTGGGACTGATGGAAGCTGGGATGGTGTTCCCTGTAAAGAACATTCATGGTTGATCAGTCCAAATCAATCTAGAATACAAGGGTTGAGAATAGCTTTGGAGGTTTCCCTAGCTACCACCACCCCTCCTCAGAGGAGATCTCAATCGTTCGTCTCTCTGGCTTCTTACCCAAAATCTCCTGGGTAGTATTTGGTCTCTCTGATGACGGATACAACTCTGTGGTGGGACTCCATGTGGAAGTAATCAGGATTGGATCAGGAGTATCCATATTGACTGAAGAATTGAAAGAGGGAAAAGAGACATTATCTTAATATAACAGCTCTAGCCCGAGGAGTCTATTTTTCTCTCTATCTCCCTCACTTTCCCCCTCTCTCTCTTTCCCTCCATGTATCCTCTCCCTCTCTTTCCATATCCATCCATCCATCCATCCATCCATCCATCCATTCTTCCTTCCATTCCTTCCTTCCTTCCTTCCATCCTTCCATCCATCCATCCTTCCTTTCATCTATCCATCTATCCATCCATCCATCCATCCATTCTTCCTTCCATTCCTTCCTTCCTTCCTTCCTTCCTTCCATCCATCCTTCCTTCCTTCCATCCATCCTTCCTTCCTTCCATCTATCCATCTATCCATCCATCCATCCATCCATCCATCCATCCATCCATCCATCCATTCTTCCTTCCATCTATCCATCTATCTTTCCACATCCATCCATCTCATAAGAAATTACTCTGGCAGCATATAACATTCCTTATAAATATATATAAAGCAGTCAATATTTTTTTAAAAAAAATCACTACACACTTTGTGGAGGGGAAGGCTTGGAAGAACGAGGTACATGGAGCTCCAGGGAGGAAGAGTAGGATAAAATCGATACTAAATAATCCAATTATTAGCAAATTGAGACAACTGACAGCCAACCTGAAGGTGCATAAAACCAATGACGGGTGCTCACCTGATTGAAAAGAGACCTCGCTGATCATCATCCAGGTGTCGGCGAAGTAGAAACGGCAAAGAACGGCTTTGCCAATATGGTGGTTGAAGGGGACGGTCACGAATCGCGCGCTGGGATTCTTGTCATCCAAAACGGTGTCCAAACCCACCGGTTGTGGGTCCCACTCGGCGATGAGCTGTGGTTTGAAGAGGCATTCCACCCTCTCGAAGATCTTCACCCCTTTGGAAAACATGTTGTTGCAGTGAACCTGCAGTTGTGCCATGGTGGAGAAAGGAAAATGAGAACCGTCAGATGTTGTAGGAAGTGGTACGTCCCTCTGAAATATCGCCGGGCTAAACATTAACCTGGGAGATCGCTTACTCAACCTGGCTTTGCAAAATGTTCGCCAGGTGAAGGATCTACCTTCATGGAGGTGAAGTTCCTCTGGTGGTCAAACTGGAATTCCATCTCCACCGCGCCGTTCCGGAAGCTGTCGTTCCTCCAGCCGACATAATCGTAGCCCGGCCACACACGGTATTGGTGGCTCTTGGTGAAATCATCCAGGCCAAGAACACCGTCCGTAAGCTGGCCCAGCCCACCATGGAGGAGCCTGGCAGAAGAGCATTTTTCAGTCAGAAGGATTTTTGGAGGTGCTATCTAGATGCTATATTGAGATTTTATGGTTTTCTCCACACCCTTCTTGTGATAGTCATTCGTATTTTAGCTAAAGGGTAGCTATGGGCTCAGAAATGAATCATCATCTTCTTTGAATGGAGCTGAGTGTTGACTTGGCCGGATGCCTTTCTGTTGCCAATGAGGAGTTCTATTCAGCAGATATATTCTCATTGTGCCCAGCGAGAGAAATATCTGCCTCTACTTAGGATCGAACTCACAGCCTCCTAATTGTGAGGTGAGAGCTCCCCCTCTAGGCCACCACACCACTCATGAGCTCAGAAATGGATCATCCATATTAATTCACAATCCCATTCCCTTTCAATCCCCATTCAGATCTAGTGTCCCTTAAGCAGCAGTTTCGTGGATTCACAAAACGATCCGTCGCAACGGACGAGATGGCCTTGACTGTGTGACTGTTTTGTTTTGGCTACAAACAAACTAGGAGAGCTAAGGGAAATGGACGTTTGAGAACTGTACTGCAACCCCTTCATGAGAGTAGGAAATGGTGAGGCAAGGAAGATGCTGGATTTAGCTGCCTCTTACTTTCGTTCCTGATGTCCGTCGTAGATTGAGTCATTTAGATAAACGATAGGATTGCCAGGGGCCACCATGGTTTCTCCTTCGGGCATGCTGTAGGACTCCAGGCCATCTAGGAAAGGAGATGGTTGAGCCTCAGAAGAAAGACACAATCCCATCCCCTACGTCTTTGAACAGAAACCCTCTTTCCTTACCAGACCAGACACAACCATAGAGTTCCACTCTCATGCAGACCGTCATGGGCTGCTCCGTCACCGGGATGACACGGATGTAGCGAGCGATGACAGGTGGGCGGAGGTCTTTCAACACAACCTCGTAGGTGTCTGTGTTGCCTTGGATCACCTGGAAGGGATTTGGCCATCTTAGTGGCACTGGACCTGGAGAATTGTGAGTCTTGAGAAGGAGAAGCCCCTCTGGGTAGCTTTGAGTCTACCTGGTTGGGGCAATCTAGCTGGAAACATCTGGGAAGTTTGGAGACGGCTACTGGGAAGACCTCAAACAAGGATTGGGCAGGGGTGGGTTTCAGCCGGTTCGGTCAAGTCAACACACCAGCTGAGAACTTGATCATGAATGAACTGGGGAGGGGATTCCTTAGGCACGTTTGGAGTTTGGAGCCTAGCTTAGAAGTTTGATGACTTTCCTATCAGCCTCCCATGATTTTGTCAGTTCCTGATGCCAATTACGCGATGAACTAAGCCGCAAAAACCCTGGTTTTACAAATTGCCTTGGTTGAGTCATTCTTGCAACATTGATTTGCCTATTAATTTACTTGATACGGCCTCTTGACTATCTCAGAAAATAGGCTTAAAAACGCTTAAAACCTTCTTAAAAATTAAACAAACCTCACTGTAGCTCAGAGCAATGGCAGGAAGATCTTTACTCGTCCCTCCCCTCAAAATACATTAATTTATTCTCGCTTCTGTTTTCCTCCCTGCTTATGCAACGGATGCTCCTAATAGCTACTAGGTCTGCACCAGGAGCTGGTCCTTTAAAAACTGTAGAGAACAACTTAAAAGGAAAGCAGGAAAGGATTTGAGGGCAGCAGTTAAGCAAGCATGGAACTATGAGTAATACATTAGGATTTAGTCCTCCCCTCCCCTTTCTCTCTCTCTCTCTCCATCTCCATCTCTCTCTCTCTCTCTCTCTCTCTCCTTCTCTCTTTTTTAAATGAGGTCCAACAGCTTTTGGTAAAACATATCTTCTTCTTCAGGGCTGTTTCTCTTCGCAGCTGCTCCGTAGCTCACCTACCTGCCTGTTCTGACGGTCTTTCCAAGAGAGCCACCGGTCGCCGTTACGGCTGTAATTGATCCGATAGGCCCGGGCGAACTCCTTCCCGGTGGCCCGGGCATGGCGCCCTTGGGTCCCCACCAGGGTGATAAAGTAGAGCTTGTGAAGGTCAATCTGAAGAAATTGCACGTCTTCCGGTTCCAAGAGTCCAGCTGGACACCAAGCTCCATCACCCTCTTCTCTGAGCAACCTGGAGCGGAGAGAGGTGGAGGTGGAATAATAGAACCCGTAACTCAAAAGACCGGATTTGTTCTGACCCGGGTTAGTCCAAGACGCTCCGAGACAGTTCTTAAAGCAAAAACCCTCCCTTTATTTTACAAACAAACACAAACGGTCTTTTTTGTCAAAAGCTGTGAATGTCCAACCTTCAATTAGTCCTGGCAAGTTGCCAGCTAGATAAGAAGTCCAGAGGTACTGGCTGTTCCCTCTGCCTCTTCCTTAGTTGTGTGGGTTGTGTGCATAAACACGTTGCCCCAAAACAGGGGGTGGAATCTACCTCCACGCACGTGGAGGTGTGTTATCCCAAGGCCAACTTTGGAAGAAATTCCACTCACCGGGCATACTGGGGTCCAGTCGAATCATACCACTGGCTGGAAGCCGTGATGTCCTCATCTCTGATGGTCCCTTCATACATCCCCAAAGGATAGCGGCATATTGCTGGGAAAGGGGAGAGTGGGGTAGGGCACAAAGTTTGTAGTGAAAGACAAAAGGTGGGGACCGCTTCGTCAGCCTTTTAAAATTCCATGAAAAATACTCCCTTGAAGCTCAGGGCTTATTTTTCTCAGCTTGTGCGCAAGGCTGGAGTTTCAGGCACGGAGAATCTGGTCCACAGATTAAATTCCAGTTAAGATGCCACAAAAGTCTAACCAACTCATGGTCAGCACTAAATTGGCCCTGTGTAAGAGTTAACTGATTGGGATGCGGTGGCTCAGTGGCTAAGACGCTGAGCTTGTCGATCAGAAAGGTCGGCAGCTCAGCGGTTCGAATCCCGAGCGCTGAGTAACGGAGTGAGCTCCTGTTCCTTGTCCCAGCTTCTGCCAATCTAGTAGTTCGAAAGCAAGTAGAAAAATAGGGACCACTTTTGGTGGGAAGGGAACAGCGTTCCGTGCGCTTTCAGTGTTTAGTCACGCCGGCCACATGACCATGGAGACGTCTTCGGACAGCACTGGCTCTTCGGCTTGGAAACAGAGATGAGCACCGCCCCCTAGAGTCGGGAACGACTAGCACATATGTGCAAAGGGAACCTTTACCTTTTAAGAGTTAACTGAATTCAGTCGAGATTGGATTTAAACCTTTTGTGGCAACGTTAAGGATTCCAGGCTAATTCCAATCTTGACGCCACCTCCATTTGTTCCTCTCCAAATGGAGAATACAAGTAGTCTTTAGCAAACGACCTCAAGCGAGCCCAACCTTTCTGGTGCTGTGAAACATCTGTTAAGGGAACGTTGCCACATTTTACGACCTTCCTTGCCACCATTGTTAAGTGAACCACTGCAGTTGTTACGTTAGTCACGTGGTGGTTAAGTAAATGTGGCCTCCTTCTTGACTCCGCTGGTCAGAAGGTCTCAGAAAGGGATCGTGTGACTCTGGGACATTGCAGGCATCATCAATATGAGTCAGGTCCAAGCATCTCAGTTCTGATCACATGACCAAGGGGATGCTGCAATGGTTGTGTGAAAAACGGTCATTTTTGGAGGAATGGTCACTCAATGAACTGTTGTGAGGGCTTATCTGTATTAATGTGGGAGTTACATCGGTCAGATGTGTTATTCACCTCTAAACTAGTGAAACATAGGGGTTTTTTTGTAAATAAAAATGTACTCAAGGACTAAAGTGTTGTGAAAACATATTTCTCTACAGGATCAAACTAACAACGTAGTCAGATATTCTGTCAAGCCATATGCTAACCCCGTTTTATCACATGAGCACTGCCTCAAATAACCCATCCCTTTTCAGCTTTGGGATTCTGGCCAAGTACCATATATCAATGTGTAATCCTGCCTTGCCAAGAAGCAGGAGGCTATTTGGGGATAATATCCATTATCTAGGAAAAGCAGAGGAAGATAAATCTAGAAGCTTTTTCTTGGGGTTTAAAACTGACCGGATAAACATTGGTGACTCCCCTAAGAAAAAACATCTCTTGAAATTAGCTAGAAAGAATTGAAGAATCCAAAAATAGCTTAGAATAAGGAACTATTTTCTATCATGGCTTTCCATGGACAACCAAGTAAGGCTGCTGTTATTCTTGTTCTGTATTTACATCCCCTGACCAGAAGGAAGAAAAAAAATATTTATATATTCCCAGCTGGGGACAAGAAATCGGATTCAATAAATACCCGTGACGATTGGCTATTCGGGTATGAATCCCCGAATTCTGGTGTCTCTTCTACATTTCCTAAATTTGTGGGATGAGCGCCTTTGCCTTGCTTCATCAACATGGGAGAAATGGCCTCTTGAAATAACGGCCCATAAAAGATATGCCCGTTTTTGTGGCGACTCAGAAGTGTTGCTGGACTGGGCAGAAATAGGGAATGGGAAATATTTAAAGCCTCGAAGCAAGGGACATTTCTGTTAAATTATGGATTGTTAAATACCTGGATTGACTTCAGACCCCGAACATGTTGAGAATCCAGCCAAGAGTAGAAGAGATAAGTACAACATCCTTAGTGAAGGTAACCTTGGAATGGGTACCACCACCAACCCCCCTGTTGGTCAGTCGGATGGGTCCTCAGTCACTGCCATTCACGGTTCTGAGGGAAGAGAGAAAACACTTCATTACAACTACACGGGCAGGTTCTAGATCAGTTGTCAAGTTCTAGGAGGATCCGGAGATCCAGGCAGTTCAAATGGGTATAAAGATTTATTGTCAGCTGAACCTGAACTACTAACAGTCAGAGCAAGCTGGCGGTAGATAAGGAATTCACAGTGGGCGGGGCTTAGGTCTCTTGAAGGAACTCATGATGGAGGTCACGTTTGACCTCTCCTTCAATCTCAGCAAGTGACGAGAGGGAAGATTCGATGGAGATTCTCAGTCCTCTGGGTCGTGGTTGTCCCACGGATGCTTTTTCAAGAGGCAAACCGGACTTTCTTCGTTTTTCCTCGAAGACGTTTCGCTTCTCCTCTAAGAAGCTTCTTCAGTTGAGTCAGTACAGCCCTTGAATCAGAACTGAAGAGGCTTCCTGGGAGGAAAAGCGAAACGTCCTCGAGGGGAGGGGGGGAAATGGAGGAAGTCCGGTTGGCTTTTGAAAAAGCACCTTCGGGGCATCCCCTGCCCCAGCTTAATTATTCTGACTTTCTTTATTATGCAGAAACAGGTAAACTTTCCTCATGCTTCAATAAGCTTTAATTAATTAATTAGTTTGTTTGTTTGTTTGTTTTTATTTCTATTTATATGCCGCCCTTCTCCGAAGACTCAAGCCGGCTTACATTGGATTTTTAGCAATTGCCTTCATCCTTTGTATAGACCTGCTTATTAAAGCGGTGTTTTACAAAGTCAGCTTATTGACTTACAAAGACCAACAATCCAGGTCCTTAGTTTACCTACCTCGGAAGGATGGAAGGCTGAGTCAACCTCGAGCCCGGGGAGATTCGAACTCGCACTAATTGCAAGCAGCCAGCAGCTGAGAGCAGCTCTCAGCACGGTGAGCTACCAAGGCTTTAGGTCGACTGCCCGACGCGTTCTTTGATTGCGGAGAAGGAAGAAGGAAAGCCATAAAGGAAGACACACACACACACACACACACACACACACACATGCCCTTGTGCAAATCATATCCTGCAGGAAATTAACTTTCCGTGTCCATCCCCTCGGAGCTCCGAAACACAATGGAATTCCTTCGCTCCTCGGGGCGTGCAAGGCCGTGGCTCCAAACTTCCGTCCAGACCGAGCTGGCTTGCAAGGTGCAAGCAAAGAGGCCAAGTCCCTCTCGAAGTAGCCAAGCCGAAAAAGTGTTAAAAGTTCTCCTTGCCGGGGGCCCAGGGCGGTTCCTGCCGCTAATTGCTAACAGCTGCAAGAACTGTATATTTAAAAACCATATTACAGAAGAAGGGGTGATGATAGCAAAAGGCAAGCGCGCAGGGTTTGGCCAAGGTCGCACACACACACACACAAATAATATGTGCTCTGAGCTGGGGAAAAATCTCAGCCCTCCTTCCTTTGCAGAGGGAGAGAAGGCCCACCTGTGCTGCCCCCCCTTCTCTCTGCTTTTGAGGTCCCCTCCTTCCTCCCTGGCACAGGTTCGCAGGGCGCGTGCCACGTTCCTTTGGCGGCCTTGCACACGCGTCGGTCTTGCTCACATTTCTGCGCCTTCCCTCCTACCCCGGCTCGAGTCCTGCTTGGAGATGTATCTCTGCAAGGGAGCAGGGTCCCACCATCTGCCTGCCTTCTGCTTCCTCCTTTGTGGGCTAACTTTGAGGAGAGGGTACTGGAGAGCATGCGGTCCCTGCTTCCTCCTAGATTTTCTTTCTCTTCTAAAGGAGGAACGTTCAGCTGGCTGGGTCTCAGAAGGACAATCGAGTTGGAAGGGGCCTTGAGGTCTTCTAGTCCAACCCCTCTGCTCAGGCAGGAGACCCTATGCCATTCAAGACAAAGGGTTGTCCGATCTTTTCTTAAAAACTTCCAGTGTTAGAGCACCCAGAACTTCTGGTGGCAGGCTGTTCCACTGGTTAATTGTTCTCACTGTTAGGAAATTCCTCCTTAGTTCCAGGTTGTTTCTGTCCTTGGTTAGTTTCCATCCATTGCTTCTTGTCTTGACTCCCTCTTCTTTGGGGCAGCCCTGTAGATAATTGGAATGCTGCCATCATGCCCCCCTGAGTCCGTCGTTTCATTCAACTGGACGTAACCAATTCCTGCAAATTCTTCGTATGTTTTAGCTTCCAGTCCCTTAATCACCTTCGTTGGTCTTTGGTGGCTGCACTCTATGTAGGGAGATATGCCTAAAATTGTGGAAGCTTCTCATCCTGTGACCTCGGATGACCCCTTACTGGGCCAAGGAAGCAAAATGGGAGGGTGTGGGAGGAGGAGGATGAGTGATGGGGCCTCCCGAACCATCGATGGCACAACCCTTGGGAACTCAATGGTGCCATGGTGTCACAGTCCCAAAACTCAAATCTCAGCCAAACGTAAACACAGCCTAGCCTCTCATGACTCACAACCACAGACCCACAACCACAGACGTGGTGTCGTGATTGACCTTAGCTAGAAGGCCGCAAGGGAGCTGTATTTATGGGTGGGTGGGGTGGAGGGTCATGTCATTGGGTAAAGTTGATGCTTCAAGTTCTCGCAACTTTTCAGCCTTTTTCAGCCCCACGGGGTATCGCCCTCTGCTCTCCTTCTCTCATACATGGGAGAATCTGTCTGTCTATCCATCCATCCATCCATCCATCCATCCATCCATTGATATCTGTCTGTCTATTCATCCCTCTGGGTCTCACTTCTATCCATTCTGCCTGACTCTCTCTCTCCGTCGATCTCTCTGCCTCTGTCTCTCCATCACTCCATCTTTCTGTCTCTCTGTGAATTGTCAGGCGTCTCTGCCTACTGCTGAAGGAAGGGCACTATTTGGACTTTCAAAATTAAACACACACACGCACACACGCACGCACCAACACCAGATATTCTGTCCCTTTTGCAGGATAGAACTGGGCCAAGAGAAAAGGCCGCCACTCTTCCTTCCTCTAAGCTAGAAACAAAAGAGAGGCAGCTGTATAGCTTTCCGGCTACCCCGGGCCATGCCCGCTGCCTTCCCCTACGATGCCCCATGGTAAAGATGTCAGAAACATGGTTTCCGAATTTCATTTCCCTTTTCTAGCTCGGCCTTCCTTTCCCTGTGGAGTAGAGGGAGGGAGGGAG